>DWTU01001173.1:0-13953 GCA_018251515.1 Cecropterus confusis | reverse complement strand
TTAGTATTTTCTTAAGACGTTGTCACGTTCAACTATCGTCTGTAAACCGACTTTACAGACAACCGATTTTTTTTTATAACATATTGGTACATGCAAAAATTACTATAATATAATTTATAGTTGTAGGTAAATTGATGACCTGTATGGAAGAACGGTCACCATACCGTTCTGCCACGATGTACCGCTTCCGATCCCAGGATTGACTATCTGTGATGATGAATTTAGTTATCTGTTGTGAGTCTGTATTCGTATTGTGTGTCAATTACTCGTATTACCTACAGTTGTAGGTTATAGTATAATTATTTTCAACTGCCGTTTCAAAGTAATTTATATGGACTCAGTTGAGATGCGAGGCATGTCAGTATCCGCGGATCTATACTCTGACGATCCGTATTCGTATCTGTATATCCTGATATACATTTTATACGATCTAAAACCTACACAACACAGCATTTCTCGAGATAACACAGCATTTCACATCGTAACACAGTATTTCTAGACATAACACAGCATTTCAAGGCAGAGGTAAAGCGCCAGATGTTACATTATCACAACTAACTGACATCATTAGTACGAACTGCCGCGGGTGCTTTATTCTTGGTGTTATTGTTACTATGTTATGTTGCTAGTTGGGAGTACAAGGCAAAATTGTCTACTGTAAAAGCTATCCTTCCATTATGTAGCTTTTGCGTTTAGCGTACAACTACGTCACGATTTCAGGATTACGTTTTCAATAATTAGTTTTCGTCTTATAGTTAAAATCAGACCACTGTAAGGTTGTAAGGAGAGGATCAAATCAAACCATCTCGAATGCTGAATCGATACTACTTTATTAATATTATTCAGATCCAATTTATAGGTACAACACTTATGTAATATACATACTACACCTCCCATCGAGGGAAAAATAAAAAAAAAATACAAGCAGTATTTATATATTTTTTTTTTTTTTACAAAGTTTAATGCAGAAACTAGAGACTTAAAATATACTTATAACATGTTTTAATAAAATTATTTTGTTAATATAATTATAATGTAGTATAATAATCAGTAACACTAACTAAATTAACATAATTAGACTTGTATTAAGTCTTTATTGAAGACACATTTCAATCATTTACAATTATCAAAACAATAATATCAGCAAATGGTTTCAATTGTATCATGAACTAACAAGGTGAGTCATAATTATGTCTAAAGGCTGCATAAACATACATTTAGTTTTATATTTTAATGTTATTCATAATAAGGCTTAGTTCGGTTCTTATGAATGATATCTAATTTTCCATTAATTTCGACCTCTACATTCGGTGATAAATCTCTAATTACATTGTAAGGGCCAGAATAAAGATTGGTCAATTTATTACCAGTTTCATTTTTAATAAGGATTTTGTCATTAGGTTTATATTTAAAAGTATTTGTATAGGTATCATATTTATCTTTTCTATTAAGCTTACTAATAATAAGATTGTCACGCGCCTCTGTTTGCGACACTTGTAATCTGTATTTAAGTTCGAGAGGGTAATGATCATGATTGTATAACGGCTCTATAGTTCTTGTGAGGTTGCTTGGTAAACTGCATTTTTTTCCAAAAACTAGTTCAAACGGCGTGAACTGGGTTGATGTATGGACAGTTGTATTATACGCAAAGCACCAGAATGGCAACCAATAACTCCATGTTTCTGGTCTATGCTCTATATTAATCCTTAAAAATGAATTTAGATTTTTATGACAATTTTCAAGTGAACCAATACTTTCATGATGATACGCTGTAGAGTTTAATTTAGAAATATTTAAAAGTTTACAAACCTCTTTAAAAGTGTCCGCCATGAATTCTGTTCCTCTGTCCGTTGCTACCGCTTTTGGTATTCCGTACCTAAGAATAAAATCTGTAACAAAGGCTCGGGCTACTTCGTTCGAAGATTTGGTTCTGAGAGGCATTGCACATACATATTTCGACAACTCGCATTGTAACGTGAGAATATACATATAGTTATCGTTATCTCTATCAAGTGGACCTACTAAATCTAAATATACTTTTTCAAATGCAGTATTTGCAGTAGAGGTGATTGACATCGGTTCTTTAATCGTAATCGTGTATTTTTGCTTTTGGCATTTGAAACATTTAGTTACAAAGTTCTTTACATCTTTTTCAATCCCTGGCCAAAAGTAATATTTTTTAATATTATTAATCATTCTTCTGATGCCCGCGTGGCCACTTGTGGGCAACAGATGGAAATCATTCATTATTACTTTTCTATCGTCAATACTTTCTATACGCTCAATATCTTTTAAAATACATAAACGAGGGCCCTCCCATTTTGCATTATTTTTTATTTCGCTCACTAATTTCTCTACAAACACTATGTTATTTTTATTTTTTAATAAGTATATTTCGTCGATCGACATTTTTTTACAAAACTTACACAGCTCTCTCGCAAATTCGGCTCGCGAAATTTGTGATTGAGACGCTGGATTTATAAATAAATTAAAGTGAGCGCTATCATACAAAAAAATATTATTCTCATATTTTATTTCATTCTTGTTTCGTAGTATATTCAAATTATGTTTATCTATAAAGCGTAATTCAACCGCGTTTTTGGGTTTACTATGAGTATCGACTATACGTGGTTGATCAGACCAAGTGTTGTCGCTAGTATCACTATCAGTTAAAGATGTCACGTCCGTTGTAATTATATCATTCATTCTTCGTCTTTGAGCACGCGTCATCACATATACACATTCATTCATCTCTTTCAGTTCTTTCGAAGTTACAATCACACGAGATAATGCATCTGCAGCTGCATTCTCGTTACCTTTCACATATTCAATTACATAGTCATACTCTTCAAGCAAGAGTCTAAATTTAAGCAATCTACTAGATGGGTCTTTCATGTTAAATAGATAGATTAAAGGTTTGTGATCTGTAATAATTTTAAACCTTTTGCCGTACAAATAGGGTCTAAAATGCTTAATAGCCCATACAACCGCTAATAATTCCTTTTCTATGGTTGGGTAATTTTTTTCGGCTTTGTTAAGAGATCGACTGGCAAAAGCAACAGGACGACCATCTGAATTTGATAAAATAGCTCCAATAGCGTAACCTGAGGCATCTGTTTGAACTATAAATTGATTTTTATCTGATAAATCGGGATATTGTAGAACTGGGGGCGACATTATACATTTTTTTAAGATTTCGAATGATTTATTACAATTTTTATCCCAATTGAACTTAATATTTTTACGGCACAATGCATTTAAAGGATATGCAATTTCTGCAAATTTTGGTATGAATTTTCGGTAAAAATTAGCTAATGCTACAAATCTTCTGGTATCGTCAACATTTTGTGGAACTGGATAATTTTTAATAATACTAATTTTCTCTGGATCTGGCAGAATACCTTCACTTGACACAACGTGCCCTAAATAAAGTAATTGTTTTTTAAGAAAATCGCATTTAGATGGATTTAATTTTAAGTTAACTTTTCGAATCCTTTCAAAGACTTCAATTAAATTTTTATTATGATCTTCTAAATTTCGCCCCATAATAATAAGATCGTCAAGATAACAAAGACATTTATCATATGTAAGCCCAGCCATTGCCATGGTCATCATACGAGAAAAGGAACTAGGGCTAGTTTTGAGTCCCATAGGCATTCTAGTCATTTGATATTGACCGGATGAAAATGCCGTGTATTTTCTACTGGACTCTTCTAATTCTACATTGTAAAATCCTTGATTCAAGTCTAAATGAGAAAAATAAATGCACCCTGACAACGAGTCTAAAATTTCGTTTATATTTGGAAGAGGGAACTTGTCATCTACAATACAATTGTTGAGTTTCCGGTAATCTATAACCAAACGCCATTTTTTTTCTCCATCAGAACGTTTGGGTACCAGCAGTACAGGACTGCTCCAGTCGCTATTACATGGCTCTACAATACCCTGTTTTAGCAAATTATCGATTTGTGTTTTAATTTCTCCCTTCTGTGAATGTGGAAGTCGGTAAGGTTTGGAGTACACAGGGATTGTATTAGGTTTTAAGGTAATAGAATGCTTATATAATTTAGTTGTAGTTAGTTGATCTCCTTGAATATAGAAAATGTCGTTGTACTTAGCACATGTAGATAAAATGCTATTCTTCTCTTCTTTATTTAAGTGATCTAATTTTAAAATTGACAATAACTTCCTAACTCTTTCTGAATTCTTAATTGGTTTTTCAAAAGAACAAATATCAAATTTACTAGCTGGAAAAATAATAGGTTTAAAATCATTAATATTCAATTGTATATCTTCTTCAGTAGTATTTAAGATACGTATAGGTATTTGTCCGTCTGTCGGTTTAACTAAGGTACTAGCGATAAAAATTCCGTTTTGAAATTCAGATGCACTAATTACACATTCCTCCATCATATTAGTGTAAATAAAGTGTATGGATTCTGACCGTGCCGGTATAATTAACGAGTTATTTCCCAGGTTCACTGGTATATTTATCTTAATACCTTGATCCCATAATGTTAACGAAGAAGCATTAAAGTTTAAAATCGCATTATATTTACTAAAGAAATCATGTCCCAGTATGCCACTACCTTTACAAGGCAATGAATCAAATACATAAAATCGATGATTCAGATTTAGATCCCCAATAAGAAGATCTAGATAAACATATCCGATAGCGTTAATTTTGCCTCCAAGACCGCTGACTACAAGATTCTCTTTATGGACTGGAATATTCTGGTTAATGATATGTTTATACTTTATGGCTGAAATTGATGCGCCAGTGTCAAGTAGTAAGTTACAAGAATAATCGTTTAAAGTACCTACAGTTATATAGCAAGTACTATTACATGATAGAATGACATTTTTATTCACGAAAAAACTCATTAGGGTTGTCAGAATTCGAATTTGTATTATTCGAATTTGTCAAAATATGCATGGTATGCCGTTCGCTCGACCTTTGGTTCTTTTTATTATAATTGTTATGAAAAGACCTACCTCTGTTATTATGTGGCCTCGAAGGTCCTTGAAAATTGTTACGTCGCCAGCCCCACTGCACGCTTCGCTCTCTAACAGGTATATTTGGGGCCCGATGCTGAAAATACGTGCCGCGTCCACGCTGACCTCTAAACTGTCCTGCATTGAAATTTCTACGACCTCTGTAAACATTATATTGATTATAATTTTGATGACGCATTGTCAAAATATCTCCGGAATAACCTAATGATTGGTCTTCGTCTAGGGCTGCCTGCACCGCGTCGTTCAGGGACGAGTAATTTCTAGCTGTAACAATCGTTCCGAGACGACGATTTCTTAGTCCGTCGGCGAAAATTTTAATAGCTTGTTTCTCATTTCTCGGTTTTAGAACTTTAAAGTCAGATTCGTTACCTTCGGACTGGGATATCGTCAAGTCGGCAAACATGTTTGTTATTTGCCTACCAAATTCTTCAACTGACAGGTTATTTTGTTTAAAGTTGTTCAACCTAGCCTGGATAGCAGGAGCTGATTTTTTGGGTAGTAAATGGCATTTTATCGCCCTAACAAGACTGTCAATGCTGTCATAACTAGTCTCTAACCTTAATTTAGCATTTTGTGAAAGTCGATTTTTTAGTACAAAATGCATTAATTTTTTCTGAGAGTCTGTGTCGAGTTCTAACGAGTAATATTCTATACTGTCAATAAGTTGTTTGATACTGACCTCGTCATCAGATGCAACTGGTAATAAATTCATAGCAATCTTAAGATCGAACTTAGCCATGTTTTCGCTTATTTTTTCTGAATTCGAGCTGCTACATAAGTCTATAATAGATTCATACAATTCAAAAAATGCGGTACTTATGTTCTGTATTCTTAAGCTTTCATAAACTTTAAATTTGTCAGACAACTTATTTAACAATTCCAAAATTGCATTAAATCTAAAAAGCAAATCATCGGCCTCTTTAATCTTTTTGATAACAATATCCCCCTTTCTTCTACTTGGACCTATTTTAATCAAATATGTCCTAATATTTTTTAACTCGCTATACAATTGGTGTAATTCAGATTCAGTCATATCATTACAATGTAATACTTAAATGTAAATACCCAACTGTAAATGTAACTCATAACTAAAATAGTGTTTATGTAATTAAGTATACCGTAAGTCCAAAAGAACGCGCGCACTACACTTTTCACACATTTTCCGATGCGATGTCATGTCCAGTCATCATTTAGTATTGCTGGTTGCTCCCACCAGTAATTCGGCACCCCCTCGGCAGCTGCACTCGTACATCTCAACACGACCTCTATTTCGATTCAGGGAACGTCGAAGAATATCTCTTGACATCTGAGCTCTAATCCAGGATTGGTGGCAATTTTTATATTGCTTGTACAAAAAGTAGCCAAGTGCCAGGAACAAAATTGTACACATAACCATGAGTACGATGCTTATTGTTGATAAATGAAATTTTATGATATCGCTGCTCGCAGAATTTGTACCACCGGCAGAATTTTGGGTGATGAAAACATCTTCTTTTTCAACTCTTGATTGACACATTGTCCAAAAAAAAACGTTTATTTTGCACAGTTCAAAGTTCACCAGTAACAAAGTGTCATTTTCAAACACGCGACGCGAGGCGCACCCTTTTATGGCAGGGTCGCCATGTAAGGTTGTAAGGAGATACTACTTTATTAATATTATTCAGATCCAATTTATAGGTACAACACCTATGTAATATACATACTACAGTAGCATAATAAACAATTTGATCATTACTTGGAAATGAAATTTAAAGTAAATTTGACCCTATCGTAGAAGAGGTTGAGGATATTGCTACTCGCTATAACTTGACCCTTAATCTAGACAAAAGCGAATTCTCTAAACAAAGAATCAACATATTTGAACAGAATTACCCTACGGTACTGCGAGTTATACATCCAACTAAACTTCTGTATTATTAAACAGAGATCCTAAAATATCCAACGTCATTATATATATTATTATTATTATTAGGTTAGTCATTTTAAAAGGTCATACTTTTCTTCTTGTAAGCCAGCTTGTTTATACATACAGTGAGATAACTATATCCTGTTGTTCCTTTTCTAGTGATACAATGATTCTTACCCAATCCAGTTAAGGCAGAATTATTAATTAACACAGATATTTGAAAGGTATTTCCTCAAGGCTTCTAAATGGAGTATGCATACCCCACTTTCAGAGTACTCTTGTCTAGTATGATTGTTGGATTAAAATCTCAACAATATTTATAAAATTGTTTCTTCATATTGTGTGGTAACCAAGTACTTACCTTCATATAAGGAATAGCACTGGAGACATGTCGTCTCATATACTACGCTTGTATAATACATCCAAATAAAATTAGGTAAAAGTTGAATGTGTTGTAAAATTGAACAAGATCAAGAGTCACGCACTTTGATCAAGACAGGTTGTGGCACGCACAGATAAAAGGAAATTACCAATTCTGGTATCGCGTACCAAAATTGGTCTTCGTGTCAATTAATCTCGTACTTGCACCTCTTACTGTAACCTCTTCTCTGTAACTTCTGTAACATCTTCGATGTAAACACACGTAGGATACACGATTGTGCATGTTACCTTGCACATATACTTCAAATTTCACTGTTAGGGAACATCTTATCACGTTAGTCCCTATGCATTATATTACTGCATTGATCGAAATGACCACAATCGCCTGGAACTGTATCTCAACTAAAGCGGTGGACTCTGGCGGCGACAGCTGCGACTACGGCGAAACTTTTGACGAAAAAATCTTCAATCCATCGATCAAGTTTCAAGTTTTTTAATTGACATATGTACATATCGAATGTGTTAAAGGAGTTCCTTTACTTAATTTAGTATTATTAACCCTACGGCGGTAACATGATTTATACTTACGCGCATGGTAACGGGGGTGCTGCGTCACCCCAGAATAATAAATTAAATAAAAAACCATTAAGTAAATGAAAAATTAAACTTTTTATTCTTGAAACAAACTATATGAACATTCTTCTTGAGATCATTAGATAACTAAATTATATTAAATAAAAAAAAATACATATTTTTGGTAGTTAAATACAATTCAAACAAATTTCTACACGATGTTCAGGACATGCAGGTTTTTTGCATTTTGAACAAAAAATCTTCACTTTTTTGTCGTTTTTGCGAGAACACAATGCACATCGAGCTTGTTTTTTTAATTTGGTGGGGGGTTCACCGGACGGAACTTCTTCGGGGACATTTAGAATGGCCCTTATATTTCCCGCTAATTGTTGAGGTAAATTTGACTCCAGACGTCGTTTCATGTGAGGCTCTGCTAACTGCAATGCTAGGTTTTTTAGAAATCTGCTTCTAAATTTGTTAGCTGGAATGTTCGGATGCTTAGTTTCTACATATAGAATCATAGAGTTGATCCCTGCTTGGTCTAACATACCAAAGAAGAACCTGAGAGGCCAGCGACGAGTACCCCTCGCAGTCGTGTAATTGTGCATCATTTTATCAAAGGTATCAACGCCTCCCTTTGTCGCATTGTAGTCATCAATTATAACTGGCTTCTGCGATACGGAATTGATCTCTTCCTTATTGTGCATAGTTGACAGCAGTATCACTGACTTGTTGACCTTTGGAGTGAAAGAGACTAACGTTTTGTCGCGATCAAATGCAAACTGAGATGATTTAGCAGATTTTGATTTATTGGGTAAGAATGATGGTGGTATCTCACGTTTGTTCTTTCGTAAAGTTCCAATACACGTCAATCGATATTCCTTCAATAATTGGTCTGCAAGTGGCACCGAGGTAAACCAATTATCAAAGGTTATATTTCGTCCTGAACCTTTGATACTTTTAGCTAAGTTTGTGACATAATCTGCAGCCGTCTTTGCCTCGGTTCCTTTGCCTATGTAAGGAATGGCATCAAACATATAATACGTCTTAGCATCACATATGGCTACAACTTTCATACCATATTTATCCGGTTTCGAAGATATATAAACACGAAAGGGACACTTCCCCCGAAATCCTAACAACTGCTCATCAATCGTAGCGTAACAACCTGGTTGGTAAGCTTTCGTACAACTGTCTATAAAAATCTTCCAGGCTTCCCGTATGGGTGCAAATTTATCCTCTTTATCACGGTTATCCTTATCATCAAATCTTAGGCAAATTAGAAGAAAATTAAATCGACTTTCGGATATTATTGACTTATAAACAGGGGTACTCGTTGGCGCCCACATTTCTGTTGTACTTTTCCTGCTATCTTTGTTTACTGCAGCATAAAATAGTAAACCTATGAGTGCCTCTATCTCTGTTTTGTCTGTTTTATGAGTAAAACGTTGATCTTTATATTTCGGAGCACGTCTGTCAATTTCTTGATTCGTATATGTAAGAACTATGTCGAGAGGTTTAGAAAACAAAGTCATAAAAGCATCTTTTTCTGTTTCAATATTAGAATTGACTTGCACACATCTTTGGATGTTTACTATATTACGCTGAGGTGTTCTGCTTGACGATGGCGCAGTAGCAGACCAAATATGTCCATTCTTACCTCTCAGAACGCTTCCTCGAAACTGTGACAAAGGCACATCGTCATCATCGTCTGAGCCTGAAACAATGTCATCTCTTTCGGAATGCACGGAGACGTTATCTTCATTTTCAGAAGCTTCTTCGGTCTCCAAAGGCTCTGTTTCACTCTCAGAATCATCAGCAATATTACTCAAGTACCGTTCTAGCTCTTCATCATTACGAAACGCCATAATGAACTAAAATGAACGAAACAAAAATATACAGTGACATAAAAAAATACCGACGTAAATAGTAACAGGGGTGACGCAGCACCCCATACGTACCTGTAGCACGAAATCTACGTGTCGCCGCTCCCACCGAGCAACGGGTACTGACAGCTCACGGTACGACAAGAGAATACACGAAATGCTAGAGCGAGACGGCAAATAGTTTTCTATAAATCGGCGCTTGATTGTTCGCGTGGGGTGATGGCGCACCCCTGTTACCGTCCTAAGGTTAAGTGTGTGAACTCAATCATTCGATACAAAAATGAGTGTTTGTTCACGTCGAATTGAATTCGAATTGGATTTGAATTTTTTTGCATGCATGTGTTGTATTCGATTATTTTAATTTAATACCCATCTAGGGTAGGATGAACAAAAATATGTTATTCAAATCAGATTATCAACAATATTGAATATATATGTATTGTCATCAGATCTATTGGTGTATTGACCTTGCAAGATTCGAACTAAACATACTCACATGCATACAAACATTGCGAGTTGAATAAAAGCTTTTAATAATAATAACATAGTGACGCCCTTGATAATCTACAGTAATCTGTTCGTTTGATTTGATATGCATAATACATGTCAGCGTTTGGATATATTGTGTTGTTATTCTAGAAAATAATTAACTATTCGAATGAAGATTCGAATCATAGGTGGCCGCCGAGCACTTGCTGTCTTATGTTGTATGGTGTGACAATAAAGCCGTTTGAAATAATGGAGATCGAAGATTTTTTTGATTGGAAACATCTATAGGCGCACGTAAACCTGATAGTTCGCGTGGCGATCACCACACCGTATTTATTTTTGTGCCATCTGTTATACATTGACGGAACTATTAAGCATCCAACAAAACTAAGCGGCTGCGGTGTTAGTTCGATTTAATGCGGGATACTGTTCGTAGATGGCGTTATTTTCATTATGCTATATATTTAGCTTGTCACAATCTTGTCTTTAATTCATATCATTTGTATGAACACGATGTTTCACATCTGCCAGGCATCTTGTGACACCATTTTTTTTATATAACTTTATAGCTAGTATTTATTTTATAGCGCCCATGGATTCCCCGCGCTTTTTTTTATCAAACTTAAGTAACAAATGAGAATGTGGTCCACCTGATGGCAAGTGATAACTGTTGCTATGGACATTTGGAAGCTACTTCATATTAGAACGGGGGTTTATCTGAAGACAATACCAAATGCCTTGACAATACTCCTGAGGACTAAGATGGTTGCACCCTTCCACCAAACGCAAGAACCGCTTCACCCTAGAAAGAAGTGCGGCGGTGGATCCTCCCTTGTCAGACTAAACTGATTGTACCACCTCGTAATCACCTGAAAATAACATAAACGATTTCTACACTCATAGCAAGATTTCCTCCCGTGTTGTGGGTGCCATGCACACACAATGACGAATACACAAACACCCAGACCTAGAAAAGAACTCTAAACTCATCATTCCGATGTCTGTTTAGCCGGGGATCGAACCTGAGACCCACTGCGTGTCAGATCGGTATGGTGACCTCTCCACCACAGGGTCGTCACAGGAGATTAGGTACTTTGTTCGGAAGGTCTACATCTATTTCTCTCGCTCCATATCTAAAAGGGTTCTTAGATGGATGGATGGACTTAATTAGAAAGGCGAAAGGTATCAAATCTGGAATATATTAAATTTAATATAATGAATGGCAGGGGAATTTAACTATCATATTACATATTCTTCTTCAAACTTTATATTATTCAGATATTGGATAATGTATCTTAAAATTGAAGAAAAAAGACGTCTTCTTATTGGATTTGGTTTTAAATTTATTGTCTCATTCTGATAGGCGTCCCGTGCCCATCAGAGTGTTAAATGGAATAATGATGATGTGTTTCCAACAATCTTGCGATCAAAGAGATAAAATACGACGATATTGTTCAAAAATTATGTAAATGAAGGCAATCTGTTGTATGAATAAATTTGTAATACGTAACTTTGAAAGAATGAGGGACCATTATAATGTAAGCTGATTTGACTGTACCTATTGGTATATTTAAAGGTATAAAGCAAATAAAGACGACATCTGTAACGCACAGCTGTTAACACCAGAACTGGTCAGTCTATAAACCACGAAAAATTACATTCATTAATTTTGGTTTCATGCAATTTGCAACAGACAATGAGATCTTTGTCTCATATCCTCCAGTCACCTGAACTATTTTATTTTAAAATTTATTTACATTGACTTCTTTTAAAAATTATTCTATACGTAAAGAGAAAAAACAGAATTCTCCAAACACACTTTGTTCTAATAAGACAGTACAAAAGTTGTTCACCGGATTGATCGAGCAATCAGACAGATTGGCGAAAGCAATCACGACAATTACCTGCCAATAACTTGCCCTGAGGATATCTTGATTAGGGAATGCTCTCAGCTGCCCATTTGTCTAGACTTAGTGGATTGGACAATCAATGTATTGCAAATTGAAAACAAGACCGAGAACCTAGTTTTTTGGATGTTTTGTCCATTTATCAAGTTCTAACCAAGTTACTAACGGATGTCATTTCTGATGTATATCATTATTATTTTAGACGATAAGAATAGACAATTGAAAAATCTTCTCATAACATAAAAATCAACTAACTATAAAGCAAATATTGCAAACTGAATTTAACCCACTTATCCTACTTAGTGTCCTGAAATTTAGCTGAAATTCGAAGTCCTTGAAAAGCTTTGCTAAATTAATTTAAACTGCTACCATTAATTTAATTACGTCTACAAAGTTTTTTTTCTTTTCAGTGGATTGAAATAGAACCCTGTTTTTTTTAATATTTTTTAAAAAGTATTTCTTTATTGATAATTAATTCCTAATAATCCTGTTACTTGGAAAGTGCTGGGGCGCAACAGAAAACAACGTCAATAATTGTTTAAGTATTTTGTTTCATTAATTTTTCGTTTTAATGTTTGAATGTTTTGTATTGTTTTACTTTTAAAATTATTAATTATTTTTTTACCTAATTAAGCAGTTTACTTCTTGTACTGCCTTTACTTTATTTTTTGATACTGTTTAAAACACGTTACTTTTACACGTTGGCGGAGCGGACCATACCGGTCTTACACGCAGTGGTTTCCGGGTTCGATCCCCGGCCAGACGGACTTCTGAATGATGAGTTTAGATTCTGTTCCGGGTCTGGGTGTTTGTGTATTCATCTTTGTATGTCCATGGCACCCACGACACAGAAGAATCCTATAGTGGGGCTGTGAGTGCAATAAGCGTTTATTTTATTTTAATAAAGGGCACCTAATACGATATTGCAGACAAAATCTGGCTATTTATCCTGGCATTTCCGATCTTTTAGTTCAGTTAACACAAAAGGCGAGAATTCCGCGAACGACATCGTGACTTATCTCCAATGCCCCGTTTAAAATTAATTTGAACGATTGCTGCTAAATTGATTCTGATGTTGGTAAAAAACATCGAACTGAGCCAAAGTTTGTAAATTCGGGATTAGGTTTACGCAAAACTGATTTTAACTTTCATTTTCCACTGGATTTTACCGTGAAGATTTGGTAACAACTGTTTAATGTTCATGTTATATAAATCAACTTATAGAGGAATTATAACAATTTACAATCAGTAATTTAGCGTATAAAATTGTGTAAAAACAATATTTTTTTAATTGAAGCTGGTACAAAGAAAATCATTTTTTTGGTCCTAGTTTTTGTATGTATATTATTAATATGTGTACGCTTATAATGAATTCTACAGAATTCATTATAATATAACATAATTTTATAACCTTATCATTTTTCACGACCTTAATAAAAAATATTGCGGCAACATATAGTGGTAATTAGAATGGAATTAGGCACATCGTCAAAGGACTAGGTTTTAGATTTAACAAGTAGAATGGCTCAAAAAATATCTGTCGTGTCTGTCCTGATACGTATTGTCAAAGAAGCATATTAAAGGAGAAAGAAGGAAGAAGAATCGACTGATAGTAGTCATTAGTAACATTGAGACTGCTTAATTCATACTTACATATTTTTTTATAGTATGGAAGTATCAAATGAGGATGCAGCACACCTGATGGTAAGTGGCTACTGCCGCCCATGGACAGTTGTAATCAACCCTAGGTAAGATCAAAGTCTCATCCAAGGTTAGCCACAGATGCGTTGCTACC
>DWTU01001172.1:0-13954 GCA_018251515.1 Cecropterus confusis | reverse complement strand
CGACGTGATAACATTACTGAATTACAAACTTATATGAATGCTTGTCTGCCATTTCAAATAGGCAAAAATCGAAAAAAAGCCAAAAATAAATTAACGCTTTCTACACTCATAGGCCCACGGTAGGATTTTCTCCTGTGTCGTGGGTGCCATGGACACAAAAATATGAATTCACAAACACCCAGACCCAGAACAGAAATCTAAACTCAACATTCAGATGTCTGTTTAGCCGGGGATCTGCGTGTCAGACCGGTATGGTGACCGTTCCGCCACGTGGATCGTCAAATAATGGGCCATATCATTGTATCTTTTATTAAATAAAGATGGATATGTTTAATAAACAATTAGCTACGACACAAATAAATTGAAATAATGGCTTTTCATTATGGATGTCTATTTTACGTACTTAAGAAGAAAGGAAGACGTAAGTGAAAGTATAAATACAGTGCCCTTAGTATGATTTAATTATTTTCCCCTGAAAAAATCATGTTTTCACCCATAATTTCAAAGTAAATTGTAAAGAAATGTCAAAAATAAAAATAAAAATGTGGAATTTACGATGCAAAGGCAATGTATGGGCAAATACATAAAACAATGATTGTTTTGAAGAAAAAAGACAATCTCGTACTAAAGGTACTGGTACACTGTTATTTCAAAACAAAAGTATGCAGTTAGTTAACAGAGTACAATGGGTATAATTGATTTACAACTTTATATATTATCATCTTTTGATTTTTATATTAATTTGGTTTACTTTCAAACTAAACAACAATCGTATTTTTCAGAACACGCATCGTATCTGTGATTGACTTCAGATAGAACCCCTGTTCTATATTAAGTTGCTTATAGGTGTCCATCGATGGCAGTTGCCAATAGCACTGCATGCAATTTAAATTAAAAAAAAAAATGGCGTTGATAAAAAAATACAACATTGTAACTTTTTTGTAATATTCTAATAAAAAATAAATTTTTAATAAATAATTATGTAAAAATTTATTATTTTTACTTATACTCATTTTTAATGTGGTAAGTGGAAAAGTTACAAATCGTTTTGAGCGTCGAAATAAAACAAAATGATTGTTCTTTATGAAACTTTTAGGGGTTTGATTCCAATCTAACTTTGTGATAGTTTTCTGCTATCCAGTTTTGCTGACTTTTATATAGAATGCGACGCTTCGCAAATTACGCCGCACGGTTCCAGTTATTGGATAGAAACTTCTTATATTAAAAACAAATTGTAGCAACAAGGCTTTTTACTGCCATTTTTCATGGGGTAAAGTATATCAGTTAAACTTGTATCGGACTTGCGCACTGAGGATTAAGTGCAAGTGAATATTTTTTATTCTGATGGTAAGTGGCCACTGCCATCCATGGACACCTATAATCAACCCCAGGTAACATAAGTTCTTACCTGAGGTTAGCCTCAAATGCTAACTCTGAGTACTAATTTGGAACGCCTCGGATAAGTATACCTCCTTTACCATAAAATACCATTAAATATCCTTCAGACCAGAATACAACCATGCATAGCACTGCTGTTACTAGGCAGAAATAGAAGGGGCGCTGGTGTTTTCAGAGTCAAACCACAAAGAGTTCCACCACCTTCAAAATAAGTTTCATAATTTCTTAATCTATTGACAGACGGACGAGCGTTGTAGACCTCATAATACGCTTCCTTACATAACTCTAAAACAAGAGCCACTGTCATTTGCTTTGCGTCAACTTCAGCAGGGTCAACTTTGAATGAATTTGCAGCTAATTTTAATAGCCTTATAACACCTGACTTATGCATTCATTTTTAACGTTCAACGCTGACGTTTACAGCGCCAACCGATTCAATTTTGAAGCGAACGTTACGTGGCCCTGGAGTGAAAGTAGAGTACGCCAGCTTATACCAACCACCTGGCGTTAATTTAGATCAGCGTAATATCAATTACAGATTTTTAGGGTTCGGTACCTAAAGGGTAAAAATTGGATCCTATTACTAAGACTCCGCTATCCGTCAGTCCGTTTGTCTGTCACCAGGTTGTATCTCATGAGCCGTGATAGCTAGACAGTGGAACTTTTCAATGATTATGTATTTTTGTTGCCGCTACAACATCAAATACTAAAAACAGAATAAAATAAATATTTAAGGCTCTTATACGACAAATGTGATTTTATGCTCGATATTAAAAACGGCAACAGGTAGACGCTTGAAATATTCACAGAATATTATTTTCATGTTCACTTTAAAAATAAGTAATTAAATTAAAGTAACACAGATATTTAAACGAGGCTCCTACAAAACAAACGCGATGATACTTACCGTAATACTTTTATAGTTTCTCTGTAGTGTTGATTTAAACACCGTCGTAGCACTACGATTTAATATTAAGACTCATCGATGTATTTTATATTTTGCATGTCAAATGACATACAAGAAAAAGATTCACACATTCCTGTTAACCCCTTGAGACCAAACACAATCAGATCTAGTCTTTTAATATAAATAACAGTAAAAATAAAAAAAAATAACAACAAGAAAAAACTTGTAAGTAAACGTAATAAGCTTGGTATAAAATAACTATGGTCTGTCTGGACGACTAAACAAATAGTTATCTAGGACTTTGCCGCCACTATTTTCGTTATCTAAACGCTCAGTTGGACAGCCTTCAGAACACATTATTTGTTGGCTCGTTGCTTCTGTCGGTATAATTAATTATTGGTCATAGAAATTGCTTTCGAAAACACCTATTAGAATCGTCTCTCAGATAATATGATTGGTATTTACCCACAACTTCATTTATTAGATTTTATTGTTTTCTTTTGTACAAGTTAATTGCGTCCTTTTTATTTTTGGCTGATTACAGCTCTTTATAGGCATTGTGCGAGCAATCTGTCTTAACCATTACAATTTAATACATGTCTGTTTTTTTGTTATACACAAACATACAAAATTCAATTATTACATAGACTTTATATTATGGACTTGATGTAGTGCTCCTAGCCTTCTGATTTGTCTTTATAGTAACCGATCCACAAAGTCGGGCGTGGTTGAGAGTTGTTTGCGTGACAGCTTGTGATTAAATGTATATTCTACCCGACTGCGTCAGACGGGGAGTAACGTTTTTCGAGTGTATGTATGTCCATGTCCATGGTTCGTGTTACGGCGTAAACGGCTTAACCCATAGTAACATTTGACATATTATTGGTATCGACTCAGTTGTGGGAGTGACATAGGATGTATCACATGTAAATCATATTTACTGCCTACGATCAGTGGAAAAGAGGGGAAATGAAAGTTTTGACGCGAAATCCAAAAAAGCATTAGATTATAATAAATTTAAGCGTTAGTTATTAAAAAAAATACCAGACGACTTTAAATCTGAAGACTGAAACTGAAAACAATCAATTAATTTTAAGCCGTCGGGTTTTTGTTTAATAATTTAACAAAGTTACTTATTTATTTTGTATTTCGTTAAACATATCTAGCTATCAGTCTTAGTTGATATCATTGGATATACTTACATATTATCTCAAACCTAATGAGCTATTAATAAATATCCAACGTGGGTTGACAACAGATATATTGTCTCTTCCCATAACTTCCCCAGTTATGAAAATATGATCACTTGCGACGTGGAAATGACCGTAGCATATATCGCTAATGCTAAATCATAGGCAAATCCAAAATTATCGTGTCTGCTCTGCTTGACTAACTTGGCGTAGGAGAAGAGAATCAGTTTCATTTATTTCGGGACAAGGACAGACTTATGGTATCCTCTACCTCTATAAGACTTTTTGATGTGAATCATCTCTGTTCGCACGTGAAGCTGATTGTTGGTGTGGCGATCGCCAAACCGTTTTTATTTAAGCGCTATCTGTTGTACATTTTGGGAACTATTAAGTGTCGAACAAAAATAAACTAAATACGGCTATTTTTTATAAGATGACAGAGGTTCTATCTGAAGTCAATCATAGATCCGTTGCTATTCCCGAGGACTAAGATAATCGCCTCACATATACGTGAGCCTGCAACCACACTCTTTCACCGAAACGCAAGCACCGCTTCACGCTAGAGATAGGGTTGGCGGTGATACCTCACTGGTCGAACTGCATTAGTTCTACCACCAGTCGTAGTGATCCCAGACTTCTCTTCTCTCTTCTCTACTTCTCTCTTCTCTCTCTCTTCTACTTCTCTACAAGGTCATCGTGGCGTTTATATTGCGGAACAAATTCCCACATAACCCACTGCCTCAACTAAGATAACGCGGTACCTTTTAAAGTCTTCCCCCTGTCACAAAGACAAGTTCCTTCTATTCCGCTACATAATAGAATTACGTAGCGAATTCCATTTGGACATTGTATACACTGCTTCTTATTGCTACGGCGCGAAATATACTTGTCGCTTCCCAGTTCTCAATAAAGAAGCCTACGTTATATAGATTTTTAGAATACAATACTGTTTAATAAAGTTTCTAGGAATTTGAATAGTTTAAGCAGTACCTGAATATTTGTTAAGTGTGTAATAGAACTTGATGGTACGTACCGACTACTGAATTGCTCAAGCTGCATAGTTGTTTGCTTTTTTGTTTACTTTATTTATTATTAAATAAAGTACCAAATTAGCATGGAGTTTAGCTACCATCTAGTAAATTTTCACTGCCACTCTCATGTGCATCAGTAAGTCCATACAAGTCTGACTAAGATGGCCGCCCTTTATGCAAGTGTCAGTCGTCATCCACACTCTTGCACCTTAATGCGAGAGCTACTTGATGCTACGAACAGTAATCTTAGTACGAGTTTGTCTTGTTTCCTCAAAATGATCTTTGTTTATGTTTTTTTCCGATGCAGTCATATACACTCCAGGTTTTTAATTTCATTTTCGGCCATACCTGCCAATGACTTTGAATCGATGGACTCAGACTCAGGGCACAGGTGAGTACTATTTCTGACAACTTTCAAATACATAACAAAAATTTCAATAACACACCAAAAGGGCTTTAACATCTTATTTACGACATTGTACAAACAAATAAATAGAACTTTACGTATGTCCAGCTTTCGAGCTTCCGTAAAGCACTGAGTATGCGCTAGTGTTCGACGGCGTGTAAACAGTACTTCTGCTTTTGTGCTTTGTGTAATGAAATGGCTGTTGGGACGAGTGTAAACACTGTCTAGTAGTGTCACCACACTGAACATAGGTGGCAGGACAAAGCTATGTTAGTATGTTGACTTCTTTTAACGTTGTTAACAGCTGACAGAAATAGTAATCTTATTAAGTTATAGAGTTAAACCTAAATGAGAGTTAATAATTACCTAGTCATATTTACGATCGTTAACACTTTTAAGTAGTGGCACTAAACTGAACGTATAAAACTATACGTAAATAAACTGACAGAATGAAACAATCTTATTAAGGTTTAAGAGTTAAAACTAAATTAACCTACATTTAGGATTGAATTATTGTTATAATTATTTATATACGGGCATTTATCCCTAAAATGTTATGGTATATTTTTTTCTAACTAACTTAAGAATTTCTTGGAATATTTTTGTCTGTATTTTGTTCTTAAAAAAATTATAAATACTTTTTAAAGGTTCGTTCTACACATAAAGTAAAAAAAATGGAATCTTATTACTAAGCACCCGATGCCTGACTGTCACAGGGCTTCGGCATCTTTTGCATCGTAATCGATATACACTTGATTTTTTACAAGTATAACTAGCCGCTGTAAAAAATACTAAAATTAAGAAAAATAAAATAAAGAAGATCGTACAAGTAACCTATACTTGTCAGCATTTTCCAATTTAGAAAGTAAATACTTTAATTTTCACACGGCGTGTATTACTATAGATTATATGACAAATATACTAAAAATTCAAAATTTGTTGATACGGAAGTCCCGGTGTGTGACCTCCACTCGCACTTTGTAAATAATTTAAATTTTACTCTTGGAAACATCTAAGATCTTGCTGACGGTTGGATACACAGTTCCTTAAAGGAAATAACAATTCCTAAGTTTTAATTGGAAATAAATATTATCCTTAAAGATTAAAACCATAGGAATACATAAATGATTAAGTCCTTAAGTCCTAGGAATATCCCATGTAATCAAGGCAATGTGGGAATACTAGATCTAAGCTAGAGATTAAGCGCTCATTAGTCTGTCAAACAATTTATTGCACTCCCAAGAGTAATGAGGGTTTTAGAGTGAAATTTGGTTACAAAAGACAAACACATACATGCCTAATTTTAAGCAAATCGTCATTGGCCTACCGTCCAGCAAATGCCTAAGAAGTAGCAGCAATGTAGCGCCGTTGTCTTTTAGTTTGAAGGGTTTGAACAGGGAGGTACACTTATACGGGTAAACTAACTTAATCCGTCGAGGTAGCAACGCATAATCTATAAGGGAAGGGCGTAGGTAGAACTAATACTATTGGAGGTTCATCATTTATAGATGTTAATTGGCGGCAGTAGCCATTTGAAACCTAGTAGATCGCAAGGTGGGTTGTCATTCTCAAATTAAAAATAAGACTATGTATGTTTATATATGTATACTACTGAAATATATATATATATATATAGATTCTTCTGAGAATTAAAGATTATTCTTGATGAGAAATATATCCTATAAATATTATGAACATAATTTAATCTATATAGATGTATCTCTGTATTCGTGTATATTATATTCGTATTCAAACTAAGACCCCAAATAACACAATTTACGTAAACATTAAATTAACATACAACTTTAAATTTCGGTGCACATTTCTAAACTCTAGGTTTTTACCTAAACTATTATGCAGACGGTGTTTCAGAGCTTATTTGCAGGTTAATCCCTTGCTCTGCTTTGCTCTTGTTTGTTTAAACCTTCTGGTGAGAGGATTTTAAAATGTTTACGTTGTTTCTGTTCTTTCTTTTTTTACAAATACTTTTTACAACATTGGTATTATTTAAAGATACCGCTTGTCTTCAAATAATACCAATGTTGTAATAATATATTAAAGTGCAATTGTACGGTGTAAATGATTTTACAAATTTGTTTCTGTATATATAAATATCGTCGCTAACCGCATGTATAATTTTGCCAACTTTTCAGGATATAATAAATCTCTTATATCGTACAATTTTTTTTATTTAAATGTAGCCTTTTTTACGGAACTGGTTCATTATTATGTAATACTAACTTAACTTTAAACTAAGTATGTAAACCTGAACTAAAAGAAAATTCAGTGCACAAAAACATTTATTCAAGGTCTAAAGTTTCATAAACCATTAATACTTAACCGGTCTGAGTTTAACGTTGCTTAAAACTTGAAATACATTTGAAAATCATTTCATATTTGGAATTAGGGGCAGGTAATTCAATTATAGCAAACGCACCCGTACCGCGGCTGAGCTCCAACAAAAACAGCCTTTGACAGCGTGGCTTTGGAGCTTATGCGAAAATTTATAGAAAATTGCATGGAGCACGCGTTGCGCTCGTAGGGTGCGCGGGAAAATGACGGGGGGTGTATATTTAGAAAAGCTCAAGCCGCAGATCGTCAGTCTACGCTAAGCTCGCGTAGGGAGTGCGTGTCTGTCTCTTCTCGCTCACGGTGCCGCGATCACGTAATTTTTGAATCAAAAAATTTTAAACTTTATTTTTTTTATTGTGTAGTGTGACAAGACCTGGATATATTCGTGTCTGTGCTTCGCTTCGACAACATCTGAACTGTTTAGTGACTGTTTAATGATAATTTAACGACTACCGGCCCTTCTCCGAATGGACTCTTATTGAAATTTGACGCTATTTATATGAATAACAGGTACGTGCTAGCGTAAATAAATGCCTTTATTTGTTTTCACTTATGAGTACTTTTGTCATATTATGGTTTGTTATGATTTGATTTAATATTAGCTAATGATTTAACAGTAGAGCTAACCTTAGTTTATATAGACATAACCAAATTAAGTTTGTCTATAACGGGGGTCAATGTTTAATGTTATCATCCATCCCACAACAGTATCACGTGGTATAACTTTTGATTATCAATTATGAATAATAGACGTTCGATAAAAGCCACTTTAATTTTTGTTTGACTTATCAATCTCCACTTACTCGCAACTCGCTAAGTACCATTATTGTTTAAGTTTGCTCTTTGTTTTGAGTTGAAGTAGAAACTCGGTTCAACGCTTGAAAATGATTGACCGCTGGACGCTCGCTCGTACATAAATTAGTAATGCGACAGTCGCGTCATATGATACCTGGAAATAAAATTCATTGTCAGTCATATAAAGGTACTCCACAAGAATTCACTACTTCACGAACTATTCATGATTTACCTACCACTGCTTATTAGTCTTAGAATATAGAAAACATACAGAAGGCGCGAAAAATTGCTTTATTTTGGTGTAAACATCGTAATGTTCTCGTGAACAAACTTAAAATTATGTTAAGTAATGAATGATTACAATATTTTATTTACCACTATAAAGCATGGAACTATCACAAGACGGGAGAGGGGATTTTAAGCATAAGTTACATTCATTTGAAAATTTTCTTCTAACAACATTATACATTACATCCATTTAAATTTAGAACCTAGAAGCACACCGAAACGGCGGCGTAAATCCAACACATTCTATGCGTTCTGATTTTTATTCTACACGCGTAGGCTTGTATCGCAAATGTGACGGATGAAATATTTATCGGTGTATCTTTTTCATGTTGAAACATTAGATTCCCGGTCAGTGAGCGCGTTCGCTGAAGCGAAGCATGCGAGGAATTTCCACTTTACGGACATCGTCGGACGGAAAAATCTTGAGATACCTACTTATAACCGTAGGATGGTGACGAGGGTTAACAGTGGAACTGGTTAAGAAACAAACGCATGAAAGGCAGAAGT
Source organism: Cecropterus confusis (assembly GCA_018251515.1). NCBI lineage: Eukaryota > Metazoa > Arthropoda > Insecta > Lepidoptera > Hesperiidae > Cecropterus > Cecropterus confusis. The sequence continues at coordinate 5,080 of DWTU01001172.1, read as the reverse complement.
CGAGACAGATTGACAGTTATATTCAATTTTGTAGCCAACATGGCATATTTTTTCGTGCATGAACACGGACCTTTTTAGGGTATTTATGTTTGTGTTGTGTTTTCCATGTTAAGTTTTGCTTAACTAAAAAGTTTTGTACAATATGAGTTTAACACACTTTTGCTTAGTAGTAGTAGTAGTTATGTATACTAAAATTACGAACGCGAAAGCATGTGGGATTGAGAGCCATTTACTCAAAATCGGATCGAGTTTGGCAGAAAAATAGTAAGATCTGAAATAACATTTAAGAAACTTTTTTTCGATATAATCGATCGAAGATATCGGAAACCTATGAGGGTAAAAGCTAGTAATTTATATAAGTACATATTATGTGTAGGACCAGCACTCATGTCAAACGATATTGTCGCTGAATACTTAAGAGATTACGCCTGTTTTCAGAGTCAATTAATTTGAACTTCTACCTAAACGATAAACGCAAAATTATGTAGAATCACAAGCAGGAATTCTAATTGTTAGAATGAAGGAATGCCAGGGATTTAGGCGTCCTAGGAAAGTCATTGTTGTTATTGTCATCAATCCGTTATTCGATGGGTAATATTTTCCTTTCAGAATAAGTTCTTCTTCATCGGGAAGTTCCTCTTCACCGTGAAAGCATGCAAACAGATATGCACTTACATTGTACACACATATATTGGGATTGGAACCATGGTTTCTTAGTGGTCGATTTTCTACAACTAGGCTATCTTAGGAACGTTACTAGTCATTGCCGTATAATAGTACTCAGTTCATGTCAGTATTGTGTGCGGCCGGATGCCGACCGCCTTCCTTCTATGACAATGGTCATGTCGCACCAATTTCTCTGATTGATCAATCTCGGCTTTGTATTGTGCCTACCACGTTCTATCGCTATGATACCCTTTGTCCTATATTTTTATACTCAAATTAGAAAGAGCTCCCTATGAGCAATATAAGTATGTTTCATATATTGCTCGCGCAACATGCATGCATCAAGCATGTATCAGTTTTTAAAAATTACGATTTGTATATAGTGTAGAATTTATCTTTTGAAAATTATCTATTATCGCTGTAATAATAAAATGTCGTTTCCATTGTATACCTACTCTGTTATAAGTACCTATTTACTGCTAATACCTATACCCAAAACATAAAATATACTAAATAATCATGTTCATTTTTAATACATAAGTAGATAGGTACGTTATCCCTTTTCGAATTGATTATCGTGTTTCTTTTACGGGGTTTTCGTTAACAATTTTCTTACGCGCCCATCTGGCGATGTCATGCTTTTACATTTTACAAGCAATTTAACAATTTTAACGCATTATATACAATGTTATTAAATTTACTGTACGCGTGACTCATTTTTAGCCGTGCTATAAATGATATATTATGTAGAATTGATATGTCACAAAAGATAAAAGAGGCCACAAAGTGCGTTTCGAATAATATTAAATATGTAATAATATTACATTCTGGCTGCTGGTCCGTTATTATGCGAATAAAGTCGTCTGTGCATTGTACAAAAATATACTAAATTCACGATACGTTTTTATACAGTATAATAATATATTTTAAAATAAAATAAATTACAACGTTCGTAATAAATAAAAGATTAAAATTGGTACCCAAATTCTCCACACCAATCAATATGGAATAATGATCAATAAAATGATGTTATTTTATTATACATTTGATGGACGCACAGAGGTCGGTCTACTATTACCACCAATTAGTCCAAGTCGGTTTCTTTGATGGCCGGTGGTTGTAAACAGTAAATTGATACCGGACCGCCTCGGAGACTCACCACTCACCGCACACAGTTTGTGAACGACAAAACTATATTGTTTCAATATTCGGCTCATTGGAACTAAATTAAAAATTATTTAACTTCGTTATTTTGCTTTGTTAATTGTTGTAATTTCATTCTGCAGTTTAATGTTCATTTAGCGATTTTAGTTATAACTAATGCAATGTTTTGAAATAGCTCTGGATTTGACTAGTTAAGTTAGTTAAAAGTCGTGAGCTACTGTAAATTGGTAAATCAGTATTATCAGTTTATTTATAAGAACGGCTTTTAAGAATGAGACGGATTTAGGATTGTAGTAAAGCTGGAAAATTATTAAAATAAAAGCACATGATGGAGATGATGGTATGCGTTAAGTTTTTAATGACGTACTTACTATTGTTACGATACTCGGTTCCTACATTTACTACTTTTCGAAATTTAAGTAGATATTTTTCTTCCATGAGTTATGAATAGCATGTATTTTATGAGTAAATTAACTTATTTTAGTTTATATTTAGATGATTTAAATTAAACATTTGTAACACGTAATATACCCAAATAAATGCATTAAGTATATATGATTTAAAGACAAGCTAGACAGAACTGTTTTCTCAACGCTTTGCAAACAATCTGAACGTAGCCTTAGCGGATAGGGTATGTATTTAATATGAATAGACACGATTGAATCCATAATTTCGTCGCGCATAATCGACTGCATCTTAATATTAGATGAACCAATTAGATGGCTCAATGTAACATTGGGTTACCGCGTATTAGAGTTCATTTACATCTACAGACATCGAACGTTCTGTGGCAAAGTCATATTTTCGAAGTGAAACTTCTTAGAATCGGTGTAATTTGAAACCCGATGAAACGGAAATGCGTTACATTAGCAGTTATCAGTGCTACAACTAGATGGCGCTGTACCTCTTTCTGAGTCATAATAACGATTTGACTTCAAAGGTTGTATAAGAGCTTAAGTTTGGTATATGTGAAATAAGACGTCCGAATATGGCCAGCAGTGATTACTTTATTGATTTTTGGAAAAAGATAACCTGAATATCTATAACTACTTCACACATACAGCTCGTATCTGTGCGGCATTGTTACGGAATATAAACTTAAGTATTATACATATTGCTTAGAATTATACTATTGTGTTTGCCACGGCGCGCGTCTGCCATGTACAATGTCTAGTCTTAAACGGGGCTTCACGAAATATATCTAATACAAGTAAATCTAACAATGGCCGAATGACAACCAGACTCACGTAAATGTAAGAAAAAATAATAGAAAATGTTTTCTATTAGAGATATAGTGGTTCAAAGCTATCGTAAAAATTCTTTTTTTTACAATAAAAAGTTGAAACCTTTTTAAATATTAACTACTTACACTTTAGATCTGGGTTCGAAAATAGGACATCTCAATTTTTTTATGGATTATCACTCGTTATGACAAAGAAAATAAATGCTATGAGAAAATTTGTACTTGCCTCAAAATTCCCCAAATACGTTTATGAAGTTCATGAAACAAATGAGCAGACCGTTCCAATCTGGTCAATTGTACTTTCATAAAATGTGGGCTCAATAACAAACTACATGTAGAACCAAAATAGCGAAAAGTTTGATGCGTATGGATAAATTTGTGTTGTGTGTCGTGATATGGACCCTAAAAAAGAAAACAAACTAGATTTAGGTTAAATAGAGTAATCTAGCACGAGTTTTTGTCAATGGATTCTTCGCCACCGCAGTTTCGCTGTGACCACGATCCATACAACTAGGTCGAAATATCGAAGTAAGGAAATGAAAACCGTATGAATATCCGATATAAATTAAAATGGATCAATCCCACAATAGTATAAGCCAGTGGCGAGCAGTAAGTTATTATTAAGTAAATTTTCATTTAAACGTTTCAATTTCCACCGTAAAGTTCTTAGAAAATCTATTAGCTATTCAGAGGCCTCCTAAAATTAATAGGTACTGTTGCTGTATTTATTTATCATTCGTATTCATGCAAACACAAATACGTATATTTATTTATCATTGTTAAATTAGCTAACAGATAAAAAGTAAACAGACGAAAGCTCGAGTAGAGCTTTTGTTTTAGCACTTTATTTGTACAGAACTATTTTCATTAAATGTTTGCAAGAACTTTTTTGTTTCCTTTTTTTCTTGAATCAAGAGGTATGGCAACTATACGATACTTTGCTTGTTGATTGAAAATGTTAGGTATTAAGTTATTAATATTAACCCATACGGCATAGTAATTACCATAACAGCCTAGTTATATAGAGAGTGCCAAGTTCAATTTCATCTCTTAGACTTTAAGTAATTTTAGTTATGTTGAATGTAGTTAGGTTAGGTTAGTTGTTTTACAGTAGCATAGTGTTATAAAATAATTTAGTTTTATATGTGTAATAATGTATATTAATGTAAATAATAGTTTTACACGATGTACGAAACTTTTAAAAGAAATTATTATCATTTTTTTAGATTACTGTTTACTTCTGAAAGTACCTACTTAATAAAAACATGTTATGTTAAATATTTTATATAATGGTAGTGCCAATTATTCAAACCACGATTATTAGTATTTATTGATAAATTATTAAGACCATTTCAGATCAACGATAAAATTCAATAGAAATATTTGCTCATCGAAAGAAAGTCACAATTGACGCTGCGACTAATCGTATACTTTAAAACTTATAATTCCCGAATCCGGAGGTAGGTGAAAAAATCACAATTTTATTCCATTATCGGCACCGAGCGGTTGACCTAACGCAGTTCCCGTGTAATCCTCATTCCACGAAAAGACGTTAAAAGTTTTTCGAACTTCCAACTTTCTTCTTACATTCATAAACATTTTACTTGCGAACTTCGAATGCGGCGCACTTAATATTTCACACTTTAACATTGTCGGTTCTTCTTCGATGGTTTATTTATGAATCCCAATGTTATTTGAAGGTTTAAAGTTTTATGACCTGATATCACTTATTGACTAATTTTACTACCACTTAGCTCGGCTGTGTAAGTTATGTTGTGGTCATGAAGTAGATGTTTCCGGAATATTTAGAATATTTTGGAAGGTAGAACCAGTGTAGTTCGCCCGGGGAGGTACCACCGCCACACCTATTTATAGCGTGAAGCAATATTTGCGTTTCGCTGGAAGGGTGTGGTTGCCGGCTCACTTATATATGAGGCGATCATCCTAGTCCTCAGGAATAGCAACGCATCTGTGATCGACTTCAGATAGAACCCCTGTTCTATATGA
>DWTU01001171.1:0-13955 GCA_018251515.1 Cecropterus confusis | reverse complement strand
ATTGAGTTCGTGGTGTAACGTGCTGTAAGATCTACGCAACGTGTCGGCATTGGATGGATGGTAGAGGGTAACTGTAGGCCACTTCGAGGTAAGGCTAGCTAGCTCAAGCTAAGGGTGAGTCGCAGGTGCCCTTTACCTAACATAAGTGAGTGCGGGACCATATAGCACGTCACATTTAAAATTTATTCGTCGCAATACAGTCCACTGAATCTCCTTCGGGACACGACCACCCTGTCCGTCGAAGGAGGGTTTCGGCCTAAAACTGGAATCCTACAAGTATATATACGGAATTGTTAATAACTTACTCATACTTTATATTTACTCACCTAAATTATAACAGGATCGGCAAAGTTTCAGAAATACGAGAACTGAACCTCCTTATTCAAAATTTCGTAGCTTTCATTCTTATATTCCCTTTCTCCTTAAATACCTTTTTAATGCCTCTTAAGTCGTATTTGACTGGATCAAACTCTCAGATAAAAATCTTGGATTCATCAGCGTGTCTACACGTAATACGTAAAATAAAATATAGAAATCGTTTTACAAAATTAATGAATTTCTTATTTTATTTTGAAAATAGTTGTTTGCAATAGAACAATTGATACGTTCAATATTTGCATATCGATTCTCAAACTTTATTGCATAATAAACATTAATTTACTATTATTATTCAAGACACAAATATAAGATAACAGTTGCCAAGTTGCGTATCGTCTCTTGACATTAATTAGATGACTCGTTTTATCTGGTAGGAAGTTGGCCGTGATCCGTGAAAAAATTAACGTATTTTCAAAACATTTTCGTTTGTTATTGTGTCTACCTCTATTTATGGTATTTAGGGTTAATGACATTTTAGAGTAAAATAAAATGTATTGTCACGAAATAAAAATGAAATACAAATTGGAGATCCTACTATGGTTATTTTTTAGATGATGCGAGTAATAGAATAACAGAAGTTCATGGTATATTAGTTTACCCCCGACTAAAGGGTCATCTGAATATATTGAATCCTTATTACTTTTAAAGTGTGAATGAAGTGAGCGTATCTTTCTTTCTCCATGTACCTACACAATACATTTATATAATTTCCGCAAGTGTCTCTTTTTAAAAGTATTTTCATACAAGGTGACGTAACGTCGTTTCATCCACGTAAAAATATGATACCTACTAATTATTTATATTTCTATCTCCGTTCTTTCCATTTAGAAAAATAATTCAGTTTCGGATCACTTTCATTCGATTCGTTATTGTTATCTTTGTGTGAGTTATAAATCCGTACGTCCGATTTTTTCGTTCAATGTCTCTATCTCTTGCAATTCAAATGATAATATATATATCCTTCTCTGTCTATTCCTAGATGGCTCGTGTGTGCGTAATCGGTGCTGGGGCGGCCGGACTCTGCTCGGCTCGTCATCTCCTGGTAGAACCGAGCGTGGCGCAAGTCGATGTACTGGAACAAGGCGCGCAGCTAGGCGGCACGTGGGTGTACACAGAAAATGTCGGATACGACGACTTTGGATTGCCCATTCATACTAGCATGTACAAAAGTTTAAGGTAAGTTTTAAATGAAAATAAAATTCCACGAATGTTATGCACCAACTTTTTCACGCGGCCCTGTCCGCGTAGGTCATGTTTATCATGGTGAAGCATTCCGTGTGTTAATACAAGGCAAAATGTCTATCAGTAGTTCTTGCGTGAAAAGGTAACAAACATTTATTCACCCTCACAAAAACATTTGTCTTAGAATATTAGTAATATTAAATGATTTTGAAAGCTAACTAGTGTACGGTGTACTTTTGACTTCTATGAGTATAGATTCTGTACTCATACTAAACATCAGAGAAACGTAAACAGAATATTAACGTTACGTAATGCAGAATGCAACGCCAATAGTAACTTTGATTTTAGTTCCGTGTACTATGGAATCATTTTATTAATCGATAATTTTATCAATTCAATATCGCGTTCTGTTTGTCGTTTTAATTATTTTTCCGACGTCCGAGACGTTTACGACATGCGCGAGGTCACAGGGTATCAGGGCAGTAGCGCCCGTTCGAGAGTACGTCTATGGACCATTTCGTTCGTTCTAGAAATTATATATGTGTGTATGCTTTCTGCAATTTATGATCTTTTGGTCGTATCGTATGAATCCATAATTCCACCGAATTAAAAAAAAAAGTTGATAAAATTAGAATATTAATCGTACATTATCCATTCCAGGACCAACCTTCCAAAGGAAATCATGGGGTTTCCCGACTTCCCGATTCCAGAAAGTGACAAATCTTACCTGCCGGCTAAAGACATGTTGGCATTTTTGCAACTTTATGCCGACAAGCATGGTATCACGCGACACATCAAAGTGAGTTAAATCACGCTACAATGTAAATGAGTTCATGTTATATGTAATAAGCCGCCGTAGCTTTTATTGCATTGATTTTTGTATATTGATCTCATTTAACACAAATAATTTCAAAATAGACTGTTGTCAATTTTTAGTTTGGCATTTTTAAGAACATATCTACTTGATCAATTGAAACCTTAGTTTGTTAATTTTATGTGCAATTAAATGAAACAGTCTAATTTTGTTATAATAATTGCTTTATACATCATTTCAGTATTAAGTTTTATTTTTGTACATTAATTTCAGTTTAAACACCACGTGCAACTAGTGATACCTAAACAAGGTCCCTCGGGAGAGTTATGGGATGTGACCTATAAAAATCTTAACAACGGTGTTTCGGAAAAAAAGGAGTATGATTACGTATTCGTGTGCAACGGCCATTACAACACGCCTTTCATACCGAGTATACCAGGGCTGAAGAATTTCCAAGGTATTCATGAAAGTATTTTATTTGGCCGTTCTCCTTCTTACGACCATTCGAAACATTGTAACATTTTAGTATGGTAACTCCTTATTTTCATGTGTATCTAGTACTTGCGTTACAAGAGATCATGTTGCGTTATTGAAAACAAAATTTTGAGCAATAAGTAAAAAAAAGGAAATCTTAGTTTCAGAAGTATAAATATTGTGTTTATTTGCCGTTAGGTTATGTAAAAAAAAAAAAATCATGTTATGGTTTTCATGACAGAATGAACAAGATTTAATTTTATTCCAGGCGATGTTATGCACAGTCATGACTACCGGGTACCCGAAATATTCACCGGCAAGCGGGTGTTGGTAGTCGGAGCTGGACCTTCCGGCATGGACATCGCTCTGGAGATCACCAGCGTGACCACAAGGGTCATACTCAGCCACCACTTAAAGGAGCAGCCTAAGACCGTGTTTCCGGACAATCTGATCCAGAAACCGGATGTGGTGCGACTCGATGGTAACACTGCGGTGTTCCAGGACGGAAGTCAGGAAGAGGTTGACGTCGTTTTTATGTGCACCGGTAAGTTTGCAACTATAAAGCAAAATCTACTTAATTTAAGTAGTAACATCGTTAAAAATATTAAAACAAAAACCCGACTGCTTATAACAAAATTTTTGTTCGTAATGTTATACATATGTTATTTAATTTAACACTTATATGAGTTTTTGTCAAAATTGTCAAGTAAAAATATATTTTATATTTTTAGATTGGTCTATTTACTAGCTTTCATTTGATACCCATATTGTCCTAATAGTATCTAATAGTAATTTCCAGGCGCCATTTTTAAATTATATGTAACTCTCTACACTGAGACGATTCTAATGATATCCCATACGTCAGATTCCGTCAAGCCGTTTGGGCTGTAGCGCGTGCCAAAGAAATGGATATAATAAACAAAAAAACATACATACATAAGAAAAATATTACCCTCCTTTTGACGCAGTCGGGTAAAAATCAATTTGAGTCAATGCCATGCAATGCTTATCAGGAAAATGGAGAAGAATTAATTTCCTGTCACGATCCGCGTACATGTATTAGTGATATGGTAGTGGATCGATATAGGCTGCTATTGTTAATAGTTCTTACAACCCATGTCTGTTTTATACTATCGATGTAATTTGCTATTGCTAGATATAACATCATGTTTCAAATGTTATTCATGGAAAAAGTACAGAAACTTCAAATGCAACAATTTGTTTTGTTAACATATTAAAGATAAGTGCCTAAGTTTCATATTTAAAAATTAAAGACGTAATATAGCTTTTAAAATGTTACTTAATTACCTTTGGATAGAAACTAAATGTTACCACAAAAGATACTATAAATAAACAAAACGTTTTAAATTCAGTAGGTACCTACTACTGATTTGATGCGATTCAAACATAAACGGAAAGGCAAAAGTTTTGAAAGTCATAGAAATTTCTACCATTATTTATTCTTAATCTTTGAAACTATTTTGACGTGCAAACACGCGGTTTTTTAATATTTACCATATAATTCATTATCTGTCCCTAATCCGCAGGATACCTGTACAACTTCCCGTTCCTCCACGAGTCGTGCGACGTGTCGGTGGAAGACAACTGCGTGGAGCCGCTATACAAGCACCTCGTGAACATCAGCCACCCAAGCATGTGTTTCATCGGTGTTCCTTACTACGTGTGCGCATTCTCTATGTTCGATTTACAGGTACGATTTCATTATAATACAGCAATTAAGGATATTTCATCCAAGATCTAAATCGATTCAGAACCTCGCAACGGCGACAGTTTTGAAGGTCTGAATCCTCAGGGGGTCTTATGAAATGCCCAACTAGATACTTACCTAAATCCATAAGATCTACTTATTTCGTAAATGTTTTTCATATTTTGATGAAAAGTGCATTTTTTCGTCAACTAATTTCAATTCAACAAACGATTTATTCTTAGCGTTTTTTTTCCATAAAATGATTTCCACAATTTCTTCTTTTAGATAATATATGGCCCTTCATACCGAAAGGTTGGCGAGCTGCCTTTACCTACCTTTGCGTACCTTTGCTTATAGACTACTTGTACCAAACTACATAAAACACTTTTTTTAAGTAAACAGTTTACTAATTTTTAGTTTACTACGTAATTTTATGTTGAAACATTAACACACTACTAGGCTACCATGATTTACGAGGTTTAAACTTCCAGGTGCGCTACTACGTGAGGTCTATGAATGGAACCTTTAAATTGCCTTCTTCTGAAGAAATGACGGAACACTGGGAAGAAGAAAAGAAAGAACGTGCAGCACGGGGATATACCAAACGGCAAGCACATATGATGGGGCCCGATCAGGTAAGCTCTCCAGCACATAAAAAATGATAGCCTGGTTGTTTTATAATAACTGGTATAAATTGTCCCACTGAAATTAACTATAAAATATTTAAGTATTTATGAGGATTCCTTGGAGGACAATCTCCTTGAAATTTACCCTAACAAAGGGAACCTAACATCGAAACTGTAAGTCAGCCTGGAGTACTATTTCATTCCGCGTATTAGCCATTCTTATCTTGGGAAGGTTGCTTGCTTATCGAAGTGACGTTATCTTATTATAAGGTAAGTGTAATAAAAATATAGCAAGGGAGAGGAAAACAAGCGAATACAAAATATATAAATCACATCCTAGTTAAATGAATCGAAAAGTGATCTTGAGACTGAAAAAACGAAAGAAAATAATCAAATACTCGTATTGTCTCACCGCTCTGCTGATGATTTAAGTTACTAGCATTTGCTCAACCTCGAAAAAAAAACATCTTATATTGAAAAATAAAAAACTGGGTAAATCGATTTTAATTAGTTTACTGCAAATGAAATTTAGATGACGTCTAAAATATTCTAGTTCCAAGTTAAACCGTAATTTATTTATTTATTCCTAATTCTAATAGGTAAAGCCGGAAACATATATGTAATTACCGACTGTCGGATAAGGCTAACATGAACAAAAAGAGTGCGGCTAATTCCGTACAAGGGGGTTATTTATTGACATACGTAGTAGAAACCACATCAACAATTCTCTTTTACGGAACCGTACATCCATTCCAATCGTATAGAAAAGGAATTGATCCGATTGATAGGGAAATGAAAACGTAGGTATTCTCTGCAGAAGGCTACTTCATCGTCAGAAGAAGCATACGTCATCGAACAATTTGAAATGAAATGTCTTTATTTTGTATAGGCCTACGTGGCCTCTACAAATTGCGTCTTGCAAATTTTTTTAAGGAAAACCTTCCTCAATACATTTGAAAACGACATACGATATAGGAATAAACAATTGTGTCATCATAAATGGACAAAAGACAGAAATGGACAAAAATTCTTGACTGTGCCAGTTTGCAATATTGGTTAGGGATCTGGTGAGCATAATTTCCATATAATCAGCACACGTGATAGACAATATTTTAGCTACAATGATACCCTTAGAAATATTAGGGACCTCGTCTGCCACCTTAGTGGCTCTGCGTTGTTAATTGACAGCGTTTTGAAAATGTTAAAAAAAACTGTGCTAAATTATGCGCACATGTCTGTTTCTTCGACTGATGTTTGGATTTCTCATGAAAACCAAAGAGATGTATAAAGCAGACGTTCAGGCCTCTTGATATTCCTGAGGCAGACCATTTGATTTCTCTTAATCAGACTCTCGCGGCAAGCTACAAGTACAAATTCTACGTCTGCTGAATCCTATTAAAATATAATTAATTTAATCTATACGAACGATACCTATATGATAACGATAAGATAATCCCATGCAATGCCCGCTTTCCTTTGAATCGCAAACAGTTTTTACAGGTAAAAATCAGTGAGCGAAGTATCTGCCAAATCTTTTTTCGTTTCCGGGAGTCACAATGAGTTGAATGGGCGCAATGGGAACCGTGTGCAAATAGTAGACTTAGTAAAGCTTTTTTTTGACATTTTTACATCTTCGTCCCATGAAAATACGGAGCCCTGAATGTCTGTCTCTTCTATTTTCTTCGTTTCCAAGATGATTTTGAGCATGAACCGCAGTGGCATACATGTGCAAATGATTTAATACCCCGTTTTTTAAGCATCTTCAATTCGCTGTGACGCAAAAACGCTGCAACATAGGACCTAATTGACTGGACCAAATCAATTTGTACCTACTGATCTAAACTGCAATCTACCCCGATGTAAAAACTTGTGCAAATCATATATATGCTCGCCAGCTCCCTGTCTATATGTACTTCGAATGGCATATGTAGATATTTAATTACTTTTGGCAAGTAACTGTTTGATTTCAACATTGAGAAAGTTGTTCATTTGTCATAAGTAACATGTGCCTACCTACATTGTTTATTTTCGTCGATTAATCAGCCTCAGCCTAGCGAATTTAACTTCACTTTTACGTGTCTTCATCATTATCACAGAAAAGGTATCGTATAGGAAATACTAAAGTATAAATTTCCGTAAAAGTATTTCCGCTAGAAACATTGCCTTATTTGTAAGAGCATTATGTCCTGTTGTTTTATAGTCGGATAGATTTTGATGAGATAAATATAGGAACCTTAATTACATTGCGAATAACGCCTAAAATAAAAGTACAAGGAAAAAAGTAGGTAGGTACTCATTATTAAAGCTATTTACTACCGTTTAAAACGCAGATTTTCAGAAAACAAAACTTCAAATTAAACCGGGATAGTTTTTTAATATTGTAGGTATGTTGTTTCAAAATTAATACAATCAAAAACCGATCCAAGTCGAAATACAAGTACCAAGGATTCATAACTGTACAGCCTATGGATATCTATTCTGTGGTATTGTGGTATCTATCCTGCGCAGGCCGACTACTACATTTCCCTCTCGCTGGAGAGTGGCGCCTCGCCACTGCCGCCCGTGTTGACCAAGGTCCACAACGACAGCAGCCAGAAGTTCCTGGACGACCTCGTCATGTACAGGAGCGACATCTATCGCTTGATTGATGAAGAAAACTTCATTTGTTACAGCGCCAATGCCTAGACATTATCTTGTGTTTATCATTATTTTATAATATTATTTGTATTGGTAGTTACCAATCACACGGCCAGGGAACAATATTTGGTTTGTAGTTATACTGCGATTGGCACTTAGTAGTGATGTAAATTTGATTGAGCATATTGGGCGAAATTAATAATCAAGGACGTATGTATAAAGCTTTTTTTTCATCACGGCGAGTGATAGTACTCGATTTTGTTCTAGAGTTTTGTAATCTTTAAGAAAGTAATATCATACTAGTCTTTAAAAAACGTAAGAACCTTAAACTAAGCGAGGTACGAAAAGATCGGCTCTATATGCATAAAGCCCTAGCCTAGTTTAGCCATACAGCATTTATAAGACATAGGTACATTATTCCGCTATCCGGTGCGGATATCGTGGAGAAAAATTAGCTTTTTAAGTATTATAATTTGAAATAATAATATAAAAGTATAGACCCACGTGGTCGAGCGGTCACCATACCGGTCTGACACGCAGTGGGCCCCGGGTTCGATCCCCGGCCAGACAGAAATCTGAACGATGAGTTTAGATTTCTGTTCTGGGTCTGGGGTTTGTGTACTCGTCTTTGTGTGTACATCGCGACCACGACACAGGAGAAAATCCTACTGTGGAGCTATGAGTGTAGAAAGCGTTTATGTTTATGTTTAAATAAGACGCAATTAATGCTAATAAATTAGGTAACGTTCAAAATAATGTTTTGCCAAATATAGGTACAATCTTTTATTTTACCAATAAATGACGTAACGACACTGAAAATTTTCATTTTTCCCACATATATTTATTCATTTACAACAAAATAAACGTAAATAAAACAAACAATTTTTAAAGGTATCAAAACCTATTTTTAATTATATTATTTACCCCAGGTAATTCGACAAATAATAAAACATTGTAATTTATTGTATGTGAGTAGGTACAGGTAGTCAAATATTTAATTATAATAAATAAATAAAGTATTTATTTGACAATGAATAATGCCTAATGCGTTTTGAGCAATTTTTTAATAACTTTCTTCAAGTAAAAAAGATTGTAAGGTACAATAGTTTGCAATTTTGTACCTAATTTGTACGTAAATTAATTCATTAGGACGTTAATCCCTCTAGATAAAGCTAACAACACTGTGTTTTTTAATAACGTTTATATTAAAAAAAATATATGTGTGGATGTGAAGTGTGTAGTTAATTCCATAATAATGTAAGCACCTAATATTTGGATGTCGCATAAGCGTTGTCCCTCAGGTACATTAAAAAATTCACTCACTCAAATAAATAATTACTTCATAAAAGATTTTGTGAAAAACTAGGTACCTAATAAAAGGAAATAGAGCACAATCAAACGCTACGCGTTCGGCGTGCACAGTTAGACAATATAACAAGATGTTTTCCTAATTTATAAAGAAAAATTAAACACTTAAAAATCTTAAACTAATGAAAACGGAGGCAAATAAAACACAGTTATCGTAATAATGTATTTGACTAAACACAAAAAGTATTATTAATAATAATTATTATCTACTGTGTATATTAATTAACAAAAGTACCGGAAAGTCAGGAATTCAGGCAACTTGCGAAAATGTTCTTAACTCGGCTCTACACGTCTTGCTCCTTTCACTATTTCCAAGTAACTGGATATATTTTTGCGAGACCATTTTGTATTTATCTTTAAATTGAAACGATGTCGTTGTAAATGGCATATTTATGTATAACAGGCCTACACTTACTGGTCTGTAACGATCTCATTAGCGAAGTTATAGGGTTATCTTTGCATCGATTTGCCTTGATACAAAGGACACTCGTGTGTATTTCTGTATTGTTTATTGTTTATCGCGAGCTACTTATCCGTTATTTTTTATTTCTAGGTTTTTCAAAACCATGTAATTATATTTTGCCATTTTATATTTTGAATTTTGACTGGACAATTGAATAGCCGAATGATTTTATCAAAACTTTCTATGTATGTCTATAAACAAAGTCCATATAAAATAATCAATTTATGTTAATAAGAACATTGTCATTAACTTATTTATTGAACATTAGCGCTAATTTTTGATAATACCCAATTACCCGAAAGAAATTTAAACGTGACCTGTTTTTATTTTTTTATATAACAGTATATTTTTACAACCAATAGTACTTTTTAATGTCCCATCTAACCTTAAGAAGTTTATTTCTGTCTAAGACAAAATGCCAGCCTATGCCTATTTTATCTGACATAAATATATATTGTTCCAGGAACGATATTACGCGTCTCTGGCGAACGAAGCCAACACCAAGAACCTACCTTCAGTCATCACCAAGATCCGAGAAGAGAGCTCCATACGGTTCCTGCATAACCTGAAGAACTACCGCCAAGACGTGTATAAAATCATAGACGATGACACCTACGAGATTATCAGTAATGGTACTCGAGAGATTCTTTGTTGACCCTATACTAGGGAGGCATAAATAGTTAAGTTTGTAAGTTAGCCTGTACGCAGGGCAAGAGGCTTGAAGTTACTTAAAAACACAGCTTCGAAGGACAATCATTAGCAACCTATGATTATATAAGTTACATATGAAGTCATTGTAATGATAAGAAAGGGTGACAGTTATAAAAATGCCTGATATTTTAATATGATTATATTAAGTACCAAATTTCTTAGCTATACGCCGGATACAATAGAATCGAAAGAACTTAAGCGACATTAAGTATATTATTGACCTGTAAGTGTAATGAGTGTTATTTCATATTAACCACATGGAATAATGATGTACTCATATAGTGTAACATTTGTTTAAATTGTAAGTATTTCATCATGTTACATGTTACTTGAAGGGCATAACAAAATAACGATTAATTAAAATCACATCTAATTTATTCATTATTTATAACATTTAGTAGGGAGGCAGTATGATAGTTTATATACACTATTATGTTGAACTGAATTCCACCAGCATTCCTCTTTCAAGTACTTTTCCATGTAAGTGATCAACATTAAGATAGAGATTAGCAATACATTAGCAATTACCATTTCATGTTATTTTAAGTGAACCAGGCCTATTATATACTTAATTTATTTGTAATTGCGTAAATTTATTAAAACCAAGACTATTTGGAAAGTGTGATATTTCATTGAAATAAATAAAACACCATTCAGCCAAAAATATTTTATTTAAGCGTATTTATAATCTTTATATTATCAATGCTGATATATTATTAATCTTTAATTACTAATAATTATTTTATGGCTTCCCCGTGTACACTACTGTTATAAGGATAATTCATAAAATTTACAACAGTCTTAGAGCGAAGTATCATTAGATGTACTGATTACTAGGCGCACATAAAGTTAAGGCTGTTTTAACTTTTGATGAATTGTACCGAACCGTTAGTCCCTCTGGGCCGAGCCAGACTCGTTCGACGAATTTGTACTTACTTTAAACAACTTTCAAAATAAAACACCATTCAATCGTAATACAAAAATACCATCTTTCAATATTGACTCCAAATTTGAATTTTGTATTTTTTTCGATATATTTTTGTTTTATGTTTAGGGTCCAATATAATATATTTTTGTGTATATGAAATCAAAAAAATCTTAACCTAAAACTTATAACGAGTTAATCTAAAGTACGTTTGACAACAAAAAATATGACGCGACAGAACAATGCCGACGTCATACTGCAGATGAAAACGATAACCCAGCTCTTAACCATAAGTTAATGTACAAGAAAGTATTTATAAACCGTATCATTAGCTTGTACGTCATTACAGCTACAAGTATATTAAAAATACTTTATTGGAAAGATGTTTAACAATCTACGGCTTAATCAGCTTCACTTAACACAATAAACAGAAATGCAAACTTAACTTCGAAGCTTCGGCCGCGCACTCACTAACGGAGAATCCTGCCAAACATGTCCTTGCACGCGAATTATCCCATAACACGGTAAATTAAACCATTTATTAATGTTTGTTGACTTACTTAAATATATATTTGAATAGATACGTGGAGTTAAAAATGTAAGAAGCAGCATACAACATTACCACTTGGGGCAACTTCACAGACACGATAGTCCAGTAGTGTGTACGCGGCTTTAGTTTTCCATCATTCCAACACCTTCTCCAACGTCAACCACGCCTACTTGTTCTGAGTATTTAAACATTCCCAGTTTCAATGTCATCTCTCCTCGCTCTTAAACTTAGTTACCGATCCACTAGGGGTTTACGCATAATAATGGCTGAATTTCCGACATTTTCTTACAAACATTTTGGCCACTTCGTACAAAACCTACCTATCCTTACCTTGGTCGACCTACCTATTCCCTGTCTTTTCAGTCCCTTTATACACCGCGATATGAATAAAAAGGTTAAAAAAGCAGGGTTCGATCCTACCCTGTAGAAATAATAAACTAAGTCACGATACGGTACGCTATCAGAATAATGGCATCGAGTGCGCTCAACCCACGTGATCAGAAACGAACGGAACTTACACACTAGCTACGATGAAAAAATATCTATATACAATCTTAACTACGGCGAAACAAACAAACATTATCAAGCGTCTAGCACCATTTCGATATAAGGTATACACCGATCAACATAATATTATCAACCAAAAATATAAAAAAATCAGTGAATAAACAATAAATATAACAAACGGCTCCGTAAATCATATACGAGAATTTTACATGCCAATAATATTTTACCAAATTGCCAATTTATGACTAAGATAAATCACTGGGTAATTTTGAACGAAACGAGGGACTAGCTGAAACAGTATTGCGTTTTATAGATAATATAATAGACATTTATAATAATATGAAGAAAACTACGTATACATAAAAATCTAGAATATACATGAAAAATACAACTACTATATTATACACTGAGATTAGACGTATAAAAAATAAATCACATATCATCACCGGTCCGGCCCTTCGTGTGGCCGTGAAACGCCCAAAGTCAATCGTCATCGACCGCTATAACGTAACAAGGGTAACTTCAACATAATTACTGCGTCATATCTAGATCTAGATACGGCGTCCAAGGACGGTAATGATGAAAAATTGTCACATTCATTGAGCCTCGAAAATCTACATTGTACTTTAAGACCTGTATAAGTGTTTAAACTACTCGACACCTCTGAATGTAAACGTCGAAGGAATCTACGGAACGAACACCCTACGACATCGAGATTGACGAAACTGTATTAAGAGTTGAAACTAACGGCAGTTCTAAGTCAGGTTTAAAGTCAACTTTGTTGCAAACTGTTTAAACCGGACTCGCGCACGACTAATCGATACGAAACGAAAATCTAATGCAACATTAAGATACTCGCCAGGCACAGGCGAATAGACGCGAATCCGAATACGTAAATAATCCACAGAGTGTATTCGGTAATCGCTCGTGTACTCGTACTCATATATTCGTATATCGCGAATCAAAAGAGTTTGAGTGTTCGGCAAGTTACTCGACGAACTGTTCACAAGTGTCTAATGTTGCATTAAAATGAAAGTCGTTCGACTATGTTTACAATTATTCTAAAAAACTTGTTTAAAAAATGTTTATAAATTTTACAAATTACAAGGCGCCCACGTCACTTAAGAGGTCGCGGGAGCGTCACCGGGCGCGATGGGGATGTCCGGTTGCATGCGTAGAGTGCGTTGCGTCGGGTCGTAATGCCCGGCCAGGTAGTACACGTCGTTGTTGTCGTACACGGTGCTGTAGCGAGCCGCGTCGTCGCCCATGCGCTCCTTGTACTGCGACAGCGGCAGCACCTCGCATTTGTGCGAGATCGTCTGCACGTCGTTCTCGTCTGTGTGCGGAGACTCGAATAGACCCCCCTGGAAAAATAAATCTGGGTTTAATAAATTGCTACAAGTTATCCAAATAATGTGGTTTAGAGAGAGACGCTACTAAATTAAGTGATTATAACATCTTCCAATCACTAGAAAATATCTGTTTTACCTAATAAACAATTATAATTTCACAACAAATGCACAATAAAAAGGTCGGTTTTACCACCTTTTTATTGTAATGAAAAGTATCATTCCTATTGGTCGATACCAATATCTCTATGAAAACTATAAAC
>DWTU01001170.1:0-13958 GCA_018251515.1 Cecropterus confusis | reverse complement strand
CATTACCTTTACTATTGATGTTATATATAAAAGCTTTATGCAAGTTTGTTCATTCTGTGTTCATACAACAATAAAATCCGTAAAAGGCGCCCAGGGTGGTACCATCTAACGAATTAATTCATCACATTATAACCTTTAGATTATCATACAGAACAAGGCACATATTTTTTCGCTATCTTAAATCATTTTTATTTCTAATATATCCTTTCATTTGACTTATGATTTACCTCCCTGGAATCCAAACCCCTTACCTCGCTACGTCATGCTAACCAAACCTAACACTACTTAAAATTGTCAAGAAAACAATGCTTCCTACACTTATACTCCCACTAAAATTGTTTTCCAGTGTTGTGGGTAGAAAATAGTAGGAGTAAAAACGTTTAATATTACCTTACAAAGGATACAAGAATATGGTAACATGTTAAAAGCTATTAAAACTGAAGAAATAAGAGACGATGGAAACTCTTTTATGCCGGTGTAAAGCTGGCGCCTTGGGTGAGAAGCGTGGCGCTGAGATGTTTTCCTTTTGAAAAGCTGTTCGTAAATGACATGTTTACTGTGCGTAAATAACCGTGCTTAACCTGGATAGCCGTGTTTCTTTGGTAGTTGACTATAGGTTTACTTGAGAGCTGTGAAACGTTCAGCGTTAGCGAGCATTGGGCGTTACAATACATACGTACGTACATACGTGTCCTATCGTATCAGGCGACGGCATGTCGCTGCAAATTGTTACGAAATTTACTCAACGAATTAAGTTTGAAGCGACTTTTTCGTGGCCCTCGGCTTACATTATGTAGTAATTATTTAGTCATCGGCCAAAAAAGAAATGAAAATTTTAATTTCCAAATAACGATCATCTTGTGTAGATGTCTATCTTTTATACATATAGATATAGATCGTCGATTTCGTGTTGTCTTTCGTAGTCTTCAGAAATAGATTCTTAAGTTTGAAGTAGCAAACGAGCATGTAGCTCGCCAGATGGGAAATGGTCACTGCCGCCCGTGAATATTTGTAAGAAACTTTATATAAATAGTCTGCAGGTGTATGAACCGGATAGAGAATCGGTGGATTTCTAATCTAAATTAATATCTTTATTCAAGTTGAAATGTGCAGTAACGACCGAGTAGGAGAATGGTTTTTAGTCTCACCGTGATCGTATAAGCGATGTGCGAAGATGGCTTTGTATTAAATATACAAAATAAATTGATAACCCATGTATACCTTTATAAATGTTAAGCAATTGATTTCACACCTTAATCAAAGATGTAATCGTGTGTGTCCTTATCTAAGACTATGAACATCAGACAAACAATATTAAGCGCTTAAATATGATAATTATAGATCACATCACAGACAAAGACAATCCATAGTGTATAATGAACTTTTGCAAAATGTGAAATGAATTCCTCGTTATTCGCTTTTAGTCGATAATGAAATAGAACCTTTACATACCAATATGCTTGCAGTCTTCACCTCTTGATAGTTAATTAATTTTCAATTTCAGACACTTCTATTTCTATGTTATGCTTAATCTTTAACCTTTGTGATAGACATAAACGCTTTCTACACTCATAGCCTCACAGTAGGATTTTCTCCTGTGTCGTGGGTGCCATGGACACACAAAGACGAATACACAAACACCCAGACCCAGAACAGAAATCTAAACTCATCATTCAGATGTCTGCCTGGCCGGGGATCGAACCCAGGACTCACTGCGTGTCAGACCAGTATGGTGACCGCTCAGTCACATGGGTCGTCTGCACCTAATCTAAACTAAAATCTTTATTATATTTTTTTATTAAACTTAGGTACTTATTGAAAGAGTAACGCAGAATGAAATCTTCAAAAAATATTAAGATGGGAAATTATATTAATTAATCTGAAAAATATTAATTATAAAATGGTTTATTTCTCCCGGGTGAACCCTAAAACTAACCAAAAAGCGCGCACGCAAGTCCGGTGCGGCGCTTGTGAAACGCCACTGATAATGTCCTGGTTGCACAAGCCCCTCAGCTCCGCTATACTATGACAAATCCAAATTTGAATTCTCGTTTTTTGAGTGTAGAGTGCTCGTGTGGGAAATCTAAGCCAAGGCGAGGCTCGTAACTCGTAAACAATAACAATATTGATTGCAATTAGTGTCGCTACCTCGGCGCACGCGGCGCGACTGCCTGCCTCCGTTGATTTGACTTGCCCTTGAAATTGTAAAATTGTTAGAGTACTTATCTTAGTCACTTAGGCCTAATTAACATTTGTTTCCTTTTTTATTTTGTATTGGTAATCCCTTTGTTGTATTGATCCTAATATATCAATATCAGTCATATTTATCGCCTTAGAAATTAATTGTAACGGCTACCACTTTTAAATACAAACAGAACTGTTTACTAGTAGAGCTCTGTAGCATAATGATAAAATACGGAATCCTAAAAATTTCATCCTTATGTACCTTTATTATTACGATATCTTTACAAGTAAACAGTCTTAGTTAGTCCTGAAATGAACAACGCATTTATATCTTAACTCAGATCGTCAGGCCAGGTCAGCAGAGACCACTAACATCAGATGGATTGCATACTATGTACTTCGTATATATCGAACTTTAATTTTATAAAAAATATGTAAGTAGTATATGACGTATAATAAAGGCTTTAAAAATCAAATGACTTTAGTGTGTCGAGCACTTGGATAGGTGATCTCAAATTATATATATGGAAATCTTACTGTGACTTCACGTGTTGTGATATGTCTTTCTAAAATCCTAAAATTGTACCCTTATACTCATCATCTATGTTAATATTTTAATTTATTAATTACATTAGAAATGGGTTTCAATAACAAAATATATTAAATAGTTTTCGGGTTGCGCGATATTTTTAATTAAAGATGACTTAACAACCTCAGCAATAACTTTTCTGAGTGCATTTGAGAAATACTATAACATTAATTTTTAGTCTTCCCGTTCATCGTGCGGACCGTGCCTGATGTAGGACGTACGTGGCTACTTTTTCTATATGAGATGTATCCTGAAATATGCACTTGATGCTACATAGACAATAAGATAATCCGACCTAAGCGATTATCTTTTTGGCGTAAAAAACGAGCAAAGTGACCCTACTCGCTCGCAGGTTGAATTTGGTTTTTGTTGAAACTCTTTCCAATAGTGTTGTGACATTTAATTGCATCATTTCTTCCGCCAGTGAATCAGTTGTTGTATACGTTTGATTCACTTAATCAATTTCACTAGGCGGATTATTGCTTTCGATTAAAAAACTTGTTACTTTGTAAAGAACGTAAGAATTTCAGAATCTGATGTTCAATGAAACTGTTATATACATGTACTGTTTGGCTACTGAACGTAGTATTATTACATATTTTGGAATATCGTCTATGTAATTATAGATAAAATTACTCAAAAATTATTCTTTATATGTGATCTCAATCTAATGCAAGGCGCAGTGGCTACTTAGTCATTTACCATCGCATGGACTGCATAATCGTTTGCTATTTTTATATTATAAAAACGGAAATATGTTATTTTTTTGCAGGTAGCATATTATTACATTATATTTGTCATGATAATATTTGAGTTACAATAATTTGCACAGTGAGTAATTACCACGCTGACCTCAGGACGGCCCTTGACCGCGTGCTGTCGCCGGCTGTCTCCAAAAATCATTCACGCTTATTAAGTGTATCACCAGCAGAACGTAGCTATCATATTTGATCAACTGTTTGTCCGAACGTACTAACCTGTTTAATATTCAGAATAATTTACAATATATCAAAGGTTGTAGAATTGACTATTGATCATTTCGACTCCGGAGGAGCATCACTCCACATCCACTCGAAATTCTGCCTAATAATAACACTGTTAAGCACTGCCGTATTCTAGTTCGAAGACAGGGAGGTTCTAGGTCAGGGAGGGACACTTATACGAGGCGTTTCAATTATACATTTATGGGTAGCATGTTAGTATGGCCCGCCTCAAATACTCTCATTCTTTAGTACGATCTTAGGTTGATGTTGCCTCTTAACGTCTGGTGAACTGGACTGGAGTAGTAACGCATTTGTGATTGAGTTCAAATAGAACCCCTATTCTTTATGAAGTTGCTTACAGATCTCTATGTTCCAGTCACCACTTACCAACAGGTGGACTTGCATACTTGTTTGCTTCTACATACAAAAAAACAAACTACGTGCTGATGTTCTTCTTTTCTAGAATATGTTATATTATTATCTACATTTGATTATATAACATGACAGGTTTGATTGATGGTGGAATGATTGAATATCTGGCAAACCTTAACACAGCACCGTTTACTGATACCCACCGGTTAATTAAAAGCTTGATCACAATAGTGCAAATTAAATAATACGTAATTATTTAGAACCATAAAATTTGCTGAAAAACAAAGAGCAGCATTTCATCATTTCATGTATTTTTATATAGCTACATTGTTGCTAATGCAATAAGATTGTAAGTACACAAAACAAAATAAAGTAAATTAAATTTAATGAAATAAATTATTATACTTTTTGTATGGAATAACCTGCACGAAAAAAGGCCTTTATATTCGTAGCGTCAATTATTGCATACGTAGAGACCGACAGGTGATATGTTTTATGATCTTATTACTAAAGTGAATAATAAGAAAACGTTTTTATTTATTGGCTTGACATAAATAAATCAGTTTTTACATGAACAGTTAAATATGAAATAATTGGAACGACATATTAATGTTATGTCAACAAGTAATAGTCACAGAAACTTTGTTTATTTTGTTATTTGATGTAATAAATATAAGTAATTAGCTAGTCAAGGCCAGTCAATTATAGTTTTGACTAATTCAAAGTATTATTATTTCAATAAGAAAATGAGGTCCGTGATTAATCGAGTTAATTGGAAACAAAACAATTAGTGTTTTATAACAAATAACTCTTATACAAACGTATTTTACGGATTTGCTCGCGAATTAATTTCGACGACGCAAGGTCACTCAGCAGTCCGCTGACTCACTGGCGAGCCGAACGGGGCGAAGTCCGGTAGGGACACGTTCAAATACCTTTTACCTCTTAGACGGTGAATATTTCCAGGGACATTATTAGTTTTTTTATCCTATTAATGTAACAAACGAGCATGCCGTCCACCTGACGGTAAGTGGTTACTGCCACCCATGGAAATCTGTAAGCAACTTCATATAACGCAGGGGACTTGATCTGAAGTCGATCAAGGATGCGTAGTTACTCGCGAGGAGTAAGATGGTCACCTTAGTGTACCTCAACCACAATCTTCCACCTCACGAAAGAACTGCTTCACGCTAGAAATAGGTGCGGTGGTGGTACTTCCCCAGTTGAACTACACTTGTGCCACCTGCCGAAGTATACGTCTTTTTTTAGCATTAAAGTATTTCATATTACTTAAAATTAGGCGGGCAGCGTGTAGCAGTCCACCTCATTGTTATTAACCGATCCGTATAAACATCGTTTTCTGGAGGACTAAGATGATCACCTCATATGTGAGCCAGTTGTAATATGTTACAATTTTGTTAACTAAACTGATACAGGTAAATCCCTGGGTTATATTATATTTACAAAGAAATAATTTCCAATGACAATGTACAAATACTAGTACAAATCTTCCGTCGAAGTATCAACGATTAAGCCATAATAGATCAGGTTCGTCAAGTGTGGACTACCATTATGTCTTTGAAAACTTTATGGTAAGAGCATCAATAAGATTTTTGCTGAGTGTATTAGTATGTTTTGACAAATTTGTTGCAAAAGTATGGATTCCAACTATCTTAAATTCGAGGCAACCATCTTAGCCATTAGGTGTGGTAACGTGGTTGGAAGATGTCAAATGACTTCAGGTAGAACTCCATTTTCTTTGTAGATCAGGAGGACTGCATGCTTGCTACTCTGCTGTTATAAAAAATACTAACGTTAAGAAATAGCAATTCCCATGGGTACCAACTATTTCAATGATAAGTCTGGTACTAACTTAAGTTAAGCTTGATGCATTGATCTTTCCATCAAACACACGATTTATTATGATTTTTATAAAAGTCACAGGATAAGATAACATACGATAAGACTATATATAAATGGATATAAATCAATAACAAAATTGACATATACATCAATACATTATTCGAATAAGCAGTAAGCCACTGTAGTGTAGTGCACAGTGGCGTAACACTGGCGCATATCTCGACACAAACTTTTGTTAGTAGCTAGGGGTCTCAGAAGTCAAATTTCGGAACCACATTTAACCCCAGTAATTTTTGACATTATCGGTTAAATATAGTATTACTAAAAATCATACATTTTTAATAATTTTATGTATTATACGAGACACGAAACACAATAATACCTTTGATAAACGAGGAACGTATAACAATAACGCTATGTTTAATATTTACACCATTTACGACATACAGTTAACTTTAGCTTAATTATTAATTTTAAGAGGCTTGCTTTTTAACTTATTACGCGATGAAATAGACATGATAATCCCATTCTAGCAGATGCAGAAGTTAAAAAAGGATCGAGGTCAAGGATTGAAAATTTCGCTTAGCGACAGGTTTTAAGTAATTGCAGTTCAACAAGAAATCAGATCAAAATTGCACGTAATTTGCTTCACTTTTTGATAGCCCTTTCACAAAGTATGGAAAGTGTGCACTGCCATAAACCGTGTCTATAGTGATATCACACATAATGTGTAGAGATGCTACGGCTCAATCACTGGTTGTTAGTAAACAATACGTTATCAACGGAAGATCCGTTTTTCAGGCTGCATTTACCGCGGAGTCAGAGAGGGTGCGGCGGTGCGGAGGGAGAGGGGGGGCGGTTGCGGCGTAGAGGCGGCGGCGGCGTATGCGCAGCTCACTCCGAGTGCCGCGCTCGTCCCGCTCGCCCGCGTCCCAGGCTGCAGTCCACGCGCC
This sequence comes from Cecropterus confusis, assembly GCA_018251515.1. Classification (NCBI taxonomy): domain Eukaryota; kingdom Metazoa; phylum Arthropoda; class Insecta; order Lepidoptera; family Hesperiidae; genus Cecropterus; species Cecropterus confusis. The sequence continues at coordinate 7,014 of DWTU01001170.1, read as the reverse complement.
GCCCGCTCCACGGTAACGTACCACGCGCTTGCATAACGCCCCGCGCGAAGCTCTGAAGCCGCCGCCGGCGTCGTCCGCCGCGATGCCTGCGGCCGATCGAACGTTTCGTCACCAGTGATTTCGATACCCGAATCTGTTGCGATCAGAGCTTCGCGCGCGGCGACGCTTCACTACACAGCGCTTCATGACATGTTACTGTGAACTACTTTAAGTGCGCCAGTTTAGAATCTGTCAAGTCCGTAGGTTGTGACGGTGACCAGTGTTTCCGAGGAAACGTCGATTTGAGGTCAATGAAAATCCTTTCACGCGAGGGCAGGTGACGCGGTATAGTGTTCGAATAAAAAAATATTAAAAATGTACTGACTGTTCTATACTTACTACCGATCATTAAGACGTCGGCGAGACACCGCATTGTGCATTTGCATAATAATATGCTAAGTATATAGGTATCGCCCATTGTTAATGAGTAATCAACTGATCATCAAGCACGCACTTAACATCTTTGAAGATCCATGCTCATATTTCATTTGTTCTAAAGAATAGTAATAAATAAGTCATATTATAGCACCTACTCTGATGGAGAAGAAGTTAATTATGGATTACGGGAGATAATAATGACGGAAGGCGCGACATGTTCGCCGGACGCAATGTTACGTGAGTTACGCGAAGTCTCGCGACCTCCCGCCGGTCGCCGTGTGACATGTTTTCCGTGATCTCTTAATTGCTCGTCATTTGCGCCTCGTTCCGCTGCCCGCGATGGCTCATGATGAGGTCAAGGGCGCGCGACTTTCCTTCGAGGTCATACCCTTTCAATCCTGCATATACGACACAAAAATGTCAAAGTTCCCATTCAAGTTAAAAATAAAGTAAATCTCGCGTTCAAGATAATCATTCATAGTAAACGTCAGCTTTGATGTCAGTATTCGCTGATAGCGTTTTATAATAGTATTGTTGTGACCGCAGTCAAATAAAATGACCAATGTATAACCAAATATATTTCAAGCCACAAAACCACTAGGCCAAGGACGCGTTCGAGATATTCGAAAACGGCGATTAGCGGAACATTCGATTATTTGAATCGACATCGAAATGGAAAGCGCGAGTCGCATTGCGCGAACGGCTCCGATTAGATTGCATTAGAGCGCGGCACTGACCCCCCCCTCCCCCCTCCCCGGCGCCCGCTGAGATCGCCACCTTGCAACTATTTTAAACTATTCAAAGATCACAGTTCGTACTATTAAACCCGAACAAGTTTTCGGAAATATTGCACTGAGGTCACATTTAACATTACGTAAATTTTCATGTACACTGTACTGTTACCATTCTGATTAGCCAATATATGTCAGATACTTGTTTCAGACCGTGTATAAAAAATAGCGCTAAGAGCGCTACTTAAATTAGGGTTGGTCCAAGTTCCATTAATCACAGTCCGGCATCAGCAAGCGTTTGCCCACAGGTTGTCAACCTTAGCGGTTACGTGTTGGCACACATTCAGTTTTACTTTCGACTGTCTCCGAGGTCCGCTTCCAGCGGCCGCGTCGTTACACAACCAGCTGACCGACTGACTCGCTGCGGGCCCGCGGCATCATTGCTTGAAAGGGAAAACGATGACCAAAATTTTATGGGCATCTTCCGCAATGTTTACACGTCCTAGTAAAAGTTCAACACGTACGCTAATGATGCCATTCATTATGCACTTCGGCGATAGCCTAGTTTTGGAGAGTTGGTATATAAGTCGATCCTCGGCGTCGATCGCACTTCTGCAAAATTGTATATGTTATTATCCTATATCGCTTATGGATACTAGTCTGCCTCAATTTCATATCCGGCACGCTTAAAGGAGCGAGGAAGGGAGCGAGCAATTTTCGAAGACCTATTTTCTGAAGGAATTTCGAATCCAATACGCCTTTTTACTTACTACATACTACTCCGCGACTGGCTACTTTTGACTACCTACGGTCCGGACTTCATTAACATCCTTAACTTTGGCCTGTAACTTCGAATAGTTCACCTACACAAAGTACTATGCTATACAGTAACTCTACTGCATCGTTCAACTTAATATCGGAAATCGTTAGACTGGGGATCACATTTTCTGTCCCATATCATCATACAATTTGAATGTCTCTTCATTAACTGTTTCCTTCTCGAACAGCGTAGTGGCGCATCGTATGCAGTAAAGCGGTTGCGTAAGGCGGTGCGTAGTGTTAGTTCGGTAGGATTACTTGTCGATTAAAGAAACAAACGCAGTGCTTGCGCAAGCCGCGCCGCGCCGCCGACGTAACTGTATCACACACGCAGCGCTATGCTAATTAAAAATTATTTTGCAATCTATCGAGTGTCATTTTTTTATGATACTCGTATATGCGATCACTGTGTTTCTAGTTAAAGCAGTAGACTCATATTTAATACCTCTCAAAGTCGAACTAAAACGTGTATAAATTTATTTGAATGTGTGACTCCCATGCTACTTTATCAGCTAGCTATTTAGTCTGTCCAGAACGACATCGCTATAGTTCGCAAGAGGTGTCAGGTGCAGGTTAATCTGAACATGTCATGCGGTGTATTCGAACTTCCCATATTTAATTACTTATTTATCAGTTCCACTTAACACTATATATCATTTTCATTCAGACGCATCACAACGTATGAGCGTATATCGAAAACCTCTTTTCCAAATCCAGTGCAACTTTGACAGATATATGTTACATAAGTACTATAATTAACTTCAGATATAATAACGGATACAAAGTTTAGTAACAGGTTCGTAATCGTGAACTTAATTCTTATAAACATAAAGTAAACATTATATGAAACTGTTTACAACGTAGTTCGTAATGTAGAGCAGTATTTTCAAAGTGTTGGTCGCCTCCTGGAGTTCTATCCGATAGACGTGGACTTCGTAAATTCTCATTAAAAAGATACGTACTAAATGGTAAACAGGTCGTGTCATAAAAATATTGAAATACACTATTATAGAGCTGGCATGAAACAATGAAACTATACAAACATGAAAATACAAGTATCAAAACCTAGTAAACTTTTATTAAATTGAAATTCGCGGGAAGGTACAACTAAATAACAGGTGGAAGAACATCAGGAGTGTTTCTAATGTTGCCATTAGCGCATCCTTCAAAGGCGGTAGCGCGGCGCCGCATACTGATGAGCGAGGGTTGCCACACCGCGCGACCTGTATTCCCCGGCAACGTAGATACGAATAAAATAAATCATAATAACCGCCATCGCTATTTTCCCGATTTGGAATCATGAAGCGACTTTAAAAGGGGAATAAAATATTGGCAATGTTGTAAAAATCTTTAAATGGCATATGTCTTAATTTTGTGTAAGTTTTTTGTAATCTTTTAGTATTTGACAAATTCTCCGCGATTCAAAAGGAAGAAGTTTTCCAAAAACGATATATTTACACACATCAATCTACAATTAAAATGAATTGTTACAGAAAAGATGTAATAAATTATTCCACAACTTGTTGTGTACCATTAATTAACAGCGAGGGTATTTCCAATACTGACTCATCGTTACATAGTTTTGCCACAAAACTATCTCCTACTCTATCAGTTTCATGCAATGTATCGTTACAATATGACTATCAATTTTATTTTCGTCATAGATCATAACGAGAAAATGAATTTTAATTGGATACTGTTCTCGTAGGCTACTGGTTACGTAGTCACCTCCGAAGTCCTACTTTACTAAGGAAAATTATCAATCACGTTTTATAGTAAAATTACATTATTGATATTGAATGATAGGTACTGTTTTCCACTCATAGTCGAAACTCGATCATAATCAATGTTGAAAGCTTTAATAACATTTTCATTAATTTAACTGAAATTTATCAATGACTACCAAAGTTAAAATAGTGTCGGGTGACAACCAGAAGTGGAAAGTGTTGTCAACTGCCTTGTTTTAGCCTATTTATATAATCATATTAATATTATGATTATGCGCCTACTCTAATCTGATAATTATACTATTTCTGGTCAATGTTATAAATAGTCATGCTGATATAGCATTCAAAGCGACATCGGAATAATAAGACCACGAGACCTGTGGTCCGCCAAGCGCGCCAAATGTTTATATGCATTATACATATGAATCAGAACACGGCATTCCATCACCATGCGCTCTAAAATAATTCGTTAACAAAGTCTAAATAACGTGCCCATAAAATAAATAATAAAGCGAACTCCTACAACAAATTGAATTTTTAGTCACTTAAAAAATGACAGTTTTCGTCGTCAATCCTGTAGGAACTGTAGACATGCCCCAGGTGGCTCTGTCGAGACGCCTCGCGTAATATTGTTGTGGGGTCTCTTGTGGGGTCCGACGCACGGACAGTCAAGCAAGTGATTTTATAAGGTTTTTTCGTTTAGAGTTTTTCATTTTTCAATTTATTATGATGAAGAAGTAACAGTAACATATGGCTAGAATTCTAGTAGGGCAACAGAAACTATTTTTGGAATAGAGATTGATAAAGTTAAACCAGTGTTTATAATTTTTTTTTTTTTGTTAATACGACAAATTTTTTCGCGACCTCCTTCTATCCTTTAATTACAACTCGTATTTTTTAACAAAATAATGTAAGTTAATCGCGAATCGCTAAGGGGATCGCGACTGATACTTTGAAAATCACTGAGTTACAGGCAATAGCCACAGTGGCCGAATAGAATCAAAATTACACAAAAGCATATAAAGGCGCCAGCGGCCGCACATAGCGCGGGTCAAGATCACCCACTAGTGCTCCACAACTTTCTTATCTCACGACTTTTAATGAAACATAAAAGTTATATTAATTTTCACTGTTAATTCAGCTCTTGGAGACTGTAATGATACTTTGTAATTTTAATGTCTACGTTTAATAACTTTTTACATAAACAGTCAATGTTCAATTAGAATAAATTTTAATTATGCATAGTTAAACTAAAACCTGTTTTTGTACCTAAAATTAACATTGTAAGTAAAAAACGTAAGTAACATTGTTGAGACGCAGCGGCCATACCACCTACAGCGGTTGCGTGACATCAGCACGCCATTATTTGTTTACTAAATATAAGCATTATAAACCAGGAAAACCATTTTCCAAGTAAATTGTACACATTATATTTATGTAGTTACAGTGACACGTGTAAATTTGTTCTACAAATTCGAGCTACTTGAGGAAACAATAAGGGAAATAAAATAAACTACTTATATGCATATTACAATATAACAATTTAAATTTTATGACACCCCAAAGGACAGTAAACAAATAAAAGAAAAAAATGATCAAATATATATATTTCTAAATGTGACTGTCGATTCTTTTAATGGCCTTTCTTTGTTTTCAATATGAAAGTCCATGAGTAAAAGCTTACACTATGTCTCTATAAAGTCCTTAAAAAAACATTCAGTCGCTTTTGCAACCAGACAAGTAGACAGACCGAAAAATATTTAAAAAGTGATAAATTTAATATCGTAGCATGCGCTTCGAAAATTTGAGATATGTTATAATCGCATCAACAGCTGCCTTAATTACAAATACAGATTTACAATGTTGATATTTGTACCCAACATATCTAAATGGTGCTGAAACCACCAGTCTCGATTATTATACTTAATTATGTTACGTTGAGCACAAGTGAGTTTGGGCGGCAGTACTTGCCGTCTGCTGGAGTACGTGCTCGTTTACTACTTCCATAATATATAACGACAACAAAAAAACAATAAAACCAAAAAGCGTAGTTTACAAAAAAAAAAAGAAAACGTGTTTTGAGTTATTGGTATTTTTAACTGTTAGGTAGTTTGATTTTATTTTAGACGTGTATTACTATAGACATAAAAATGAAGCAGACCAAACCCGTAAACATTTTGTAATAAATATCCTTACGATAGGTTTTTAATTTAATTATGTAGAAATATATAATAATGAATAATAAGCAATTCATTACTTGGAATTATGATGTAATCGATAAACATCATTTTGTTTTTATATAAGTTTGTTTTTGAAATCATTCACTGAGGTTAACTAAATAAAATTATATTTGAATTCGAGTCGCTAAATTACCGATACTTTTATAGTCATACATTAATATAGGCGATCAAAATGACCTCAAATAATCCGCGGAGGCCTCTGCCGTGACGCGGAGGAATGCGATGATGTTACTGAACACACAATGCATATCATTAGAGAAAATTATTATCATTGCACGTATTACATTTTCATGGAAAAATACTTTGAAGTATATGTACAAATAAACCAACATACAGTCTCCTTTTAGTCTGATAAATGCTGTGGACTGATGAACTGATGCTGTGGACTGAACCTTATCACTTGCTCGCTTTTATCAAGAAACTTTAATATTGATACTCGTACAAATAACTTAAAGTAAAGGACCTATTCATATAACTGCCTTGTATGAGGTTAAACAATAACAAATAATACAAATAATTTTATAGGTCCATAGTCACATTTTGAACAGTGCGTGTTAAAGAAACGATATATATGGAACAATCACCAAATTATATCGATTCTGAGCGATTCGAAACATTTACAGAAAAGTCCCGTCCGGTAGCTTATTTTTAAATGCTTCAATAAATTATTCGAATGGGTATGCATCAATTGATCCTCAATGCTGATAGGTATTCGCATACAAAGTCATGGCATGCGTCGAGTATGGCGGCGGCGCGCGGCCCCGCGCTTGACCGACGCGCCGCCCCCCCAGTACTGTGTACTTACCATAAACAGCGGCTATTTAGTACTCATTTTATTGAACTTAATTATACTTGACATTAGTGTAGTTAGGTTGTAAATAGGAATTCATCACTAATAATGTTATAGCCCAGACAATTTTAATACTACGTTTGTAAATTAAGATTCGCATAAAATTATTTACATAAAATCTCTCACTGACCGCACCTTATTGACATTATTCATTATAAATAGACAACATCTAGTAGCATCTTTGTAATATATGAAAAGAAATAATGTATTTAATTTATGATATTAGAAAT
>DWTU01001169.1:0-13958 GCA_018251515.1 Cecropterus confusis | reverse complement strand
AATCCCTGTTCGCTACTAATGCAATAATTTGGCGTATTTTGCAATCGCGTATTGAATATTGAATAGTTGGTAAATAGTTTATGTTCTCGACGTGGATTTCAGAGTACGTGATCCGGCGCGGCCACTCGTTGTGAAATTGTGCGACACACGAATAACATACGTTAACAAGTGGCCGTTTCGAATAAAATTTTATGTTCTCGTTGTGTTTAGATTTATATCAGATACGCGATGGATCACTTGATCTATTTCCCCGCTTCGCTCTTAGAGTTCGAGTGCGCGGGCAATAAACTCGTCTCATCACTGTCTGTGGCTCTCTATCAATACCATTCTACTGCACAGATTAGCTGTGGTGAAAAGCTAAAATTGGTTTTCTTTTTCCAATTTTCTTTAGAAGTACCGTCTACATAGTATATTTGACTTATTATCTAGTTATTACGTTTATTAAATTGACTTTTTCATTCAGTCATTTTTATGACTAATTAGTAGTCGTGAACGAAGGTCAAAAATTTTACGATCATTTCGTATAAACGGTAACATATTCAAGCACATCACACTCCTTAAATTAGTATTACACTAATCTTCCATGTAATAACCTGTAGCTAGCTGGAGCATCTTTTCAAATATACCTATACCATAATTTAAATATATGTTCAAAAGTATAAAACAGTAAGTATCTACAATTATAACCAAGGCAATCTTAAATGCCATTTCTATTTGTTTCTTGGTAAGTAGTATAAAATTACAAAATGAATTGGAGAAACATTAGAATACGCCTCCAATCGGTATTCTTCATAAATATTATAACATTAGAATTTACGAAATTTATTCAGCTATTGACTTACCATCAAGTTATTGTGCGGAATATAAATATCGGATACAAGTTTTATTGCGAACAAGCACGGCATAGCACCTCGATGAGTTAGTTAAGTAGAATGATGACGGAATAGGCTCAATCGTCCACCCATGTCATGTATTATTTTTGAATTTCTTATCTTTATTAGTGAATCTTTCCAATTCAATATTAATTCGTATTAAATATCGTTAAACGGTTATTTGATCTTTTATCATGACCAATGTCAAATTTATTAAGTTTGTCTGACATTAGACATTTATATGCATTGTCGTATAATTTAGTTTATGTTCCTTGCCATGTCTTATTGGTTGAGGTCTTGTTCCGATCTGGTAGCAGATACTATAGATACTACAGCACATTCTACAGATACAGGTGGTAGCAACTGATAATTTTCTGAGTACCTCCGTAGGCCTATGAATAATAAAGCAAATAAATAAATCTCATATCTGTAAAGTATCTACAGGTTATTTTAGTCAAAATAGTTATTGTAATGAATAAATAAAAAACAAGAAGCATCGACTTAACAACGTCACTGTGTGTTTCAAATACCCTATACACGATTGAACCCCTAATAAGACAATGTAACATTGCGTGCTGAATCGCAGACGAAATAGAAATGATTTAATTTGGTCGAGGAGCTCTGGAAGCGAGGGCGGTACCTGCGGTGAACCTCCGCGATCGTTTGTCATCACCGCATCGCGTGACTCCATAGTGTTGACTTAATGGAGTGCTCGTGAACAAATTCAAAACATGCCTTCTGATACGGTTAAACTATCACTCTATAATATATCGGTGATTTATGAACGAAACCTATTTTTGCGCCCTTCATAAAACGACCGTAACGTGACCTGATTGATGCATGTTACGTTACATCACTATCTATTTTCGAACGTAATAAAGTTAGATAACAGCTATTTGTAAACACTCAACAACTATTGATTAATTAAAGAACTTTTTTCATTCGTTTTAATAGCAATTATTGATAAAATCATTTGCTGTTAACTTTTAATTTCTCCTACTTCTCTTTAAGTATTCCCTCATAAAAACCAAGAATAGTTTTCATTCTATACGACTTTTACGACATAAACATGAACGTATAGTATCTACGTCTGTGCCAAGTATTTATATCGTCAGATTATTCTCATTATCCTTGCTAATCAGTAGACAAATTTCAAGACATGTCTGTGCCAAATAGAATACGAACAACGGGACGTAAAAAATAAAATATCGTGGGGTCTCCCAAATTTAACCCCCAGGCGCCCAGGGGGACCGGGGATCGTAATTGAAAAATAAAAGGCTGTAATAATAGAATTTACATTACGTGCTCTTCAATGACAAATTTTGCCGTCTGCCTGCTTTTGTCAGGAGACATTGACATGCATGTTCCTACAATTTTCTCATTCGTATAGTCATTTGTGAAAATAATCTTACTTTATTTATTTACGTGAAATGATTAAAAGAATTGATTTCTCGGTATTGTTATTTTAAGATTTTAATGATTAAGAATTTGTAAACCTACAAAGTGGATATGACAGATGTTGCTTAATGTTTATGCTGATACATTGACAAAAATCTAAAAGTTCCACCGAAACCCATTGTTTTTTATTTTTATTATTATGTCCATACTTAAACACGAAACGAAATTTTATTATCATATGCACGCAGCCATAAAACATGTGTAGACTACATTAATGTTAGTAGATCGGAATACTAAGTTTTCGAGCCTTCTTATTAACATCGTTACCAAAACTAAAAATAAAGGTTACAGAATAACGATAGACAAGCCCGATCAGTTACCGATCTAAAGAAGATTCCGGGATCGATCCTGTGCTTTCTATATCAACAGTGCAGACGGAGTATAAGTCTGTGGATGTCTTATACACAGATTACATACACACTTTCTACACTCACTTTCTACACTCATAGCCCCACAATAGGATTTTCTCCTGTGTCGTGGGTGCCATGGACACACAAAGACGAATACACAAACACCCAGACCCAGAACAGAAATCTAAACTCATCATTCAGATGTCTGTCTGGCCGGGGATCGAACCCGGGACCCACTGCGCGTCAGACCGGTATTGTGACCGCTCCGCCACGTGGGTCGTCTTCTAGCTTCACATACATATATTATGTGAAGCTAGAAGAAAAAAAATACATACATACATACATAGTGTTGGCGACGCGTTTCTCTAAGGGAGGTAGCTACACATATCAAATATTTTAATGCCGCTATTTAAGTTAACGATTGCTATCCAATAGTAACAATTCAGACCATCTTTGGCACTTACCATCCAAAATAAGGAAATCGCATATGTTTAGTCACTTATAAATATGACCCACCCGACACGGGTCCCGTGTTGGATGGGATGTCGTGTCTGAGATTTCTCCACTTTGTAAATCATTCATGATCAACATAAGCCACGAGACGTTCGTACTTCAAGTTACTTATATGATAACATGTACAGAATATGCATTATAACAAATTTTTACCTTTGGAATTTTTCTTATACAAAATAGGAGGAAGATTTCGCTGTGGTGTCCTAAGCCGGTGCGGCCTAAACATTGGTGGTGCAAATAAAACGCGTGCACACACGGGCATACCAAAACGAATTTCCCAAACATTTGTATGCAGATATTACGGTAAACGGTAGGATTGTTTCGTGCGCCAGCCGACATTTCCGTACAATACATTCGGGCAAGGCGTGGCGCAGCTAGTTAGCCGCAAGTGAGATGTAAATATGCACTGCTCTGGCGCTCGCGCAGGGGTCGTCTAGTATCTCTACCGCATTGTGCTCTCCGAAGCCCGCACAGATTCTAAGGATTTTTACACCGTAGAAGTAACAAACTGAACCGCACTGCACCATGCTATATGTTACCAAACGAACGTGAACAATACTGGCAAATTCTAAATTTTTAGGAATAAACAAATCTAAGGAGCCTGTATGTGATTTAAAATAACTGACACTTTTTTATTATTTTTTGCTTGTCTGTGTGTATACCTTAATTTCTCTCTCTCTGACTCCACTGAATCGGGACACTGCGTGAATAAAATGGTCTACCTTTATATTGCGTAATATATTATTTTCAGAAAAAACACTGACAAATATATTAATTACTTACTGAAAAATAATGTTTCTTTCGCAAAAATGTAGTATTTTTAACACTAACTCATATTTTAGGTACTACCCATACGTCTCCGTAATCTCTTTCGTACTTAGGAAATATTGGCAAATAAATTAAAGATCTCACTATTATTCTGTCTTGTAAAACGGCGGTCTGTTAAACACTATTCTTCGTGTGTCTTATATAAATTACAAAGACAGGCATTTTAATGATCTCCCACTTATACTAAATATGGTTTCAAAATAAGAAGAGCTTCATAATGACAGGGTACCTGTAAATGACAAGTTTACGTACATTTTGTAACGTTTAAAGAAACCCAATTCTTAGGTTTACGTCTAGTCTTTCTTCAGAAATAATTTTTATTGCTGGGAACTAGTGATATCTTGAAGGCGTAAGTATTATAAATCCTTACAATTGACAACAAGGCAATTAACTGGTATCTTGCGCCAGTGAAATATAATACAAACGCAAGTTAACTTGAAGACTTGTCGTTATTTTTACGGTGATATGAAATGAAAGGTGACGCCAATTTGCGTGGTTAGTGCACAAAATTCTTATCATGATTTGAAATAGTTTTACCGACCGCCAAAAAGGTTTAACGTAATTTTATACTCTTACATGCAAAGAATTTATCATAATGAAGCAATAAATTATAAAAAATATAGTTTAAAATGATTTAAAATCGAAGTATAGCAATATCATACCTACCCATTATTGTCCCACTGTTGGGCACGGCTCTTTACTTTTAGAATAGTTTTAGGCAATAATCTACCATGCTGGCCAAGTGCGAATTGGTAGACTTCACACATCGTTGAGATTTCTTTTTAAAGTAATATTAGATGTGCAGGTTTCCTCGCGATGTTTTCCTTCACCGTAATGCATTGATAGTTAATTTATAATACGCACATAATTTAGAAAAATCTATGGTGCATGCATGAGATTTGAACCTCGAGCTCTCCTTTGAGAGGCTTATTTTCAACCATTAGGCTATCACTTCTCAAGCTGCAGTATAGAAATATATTTAATGTATTTTTTTCAGAAATAGATTCTGGAGTTTTGAATTCAATTCGTTGGGTTATAAATAAAAATAAAAATATAAAAGACTAAAAAGTCGTCATAAATTATTATTGTTATATATGTAATTAAAATTGGTTAAGCCCTTTGCCTTAATTGAGGAATGCAATTAACATAAAATAAAAAAATAATAACATCACCATGTATTCTCATGACCACCAATTACGTTTTTATTAGAGTCAGTAGTATCTAACAGTAGTATTAAAAGTATCTAATAATGGTATTAGCTACCTCAAATAGTCATTACAGATATTACCAATAAATGTAACAATGAACATGATTTTTTTTACCTTTTAAAAATATTCAATAATAGATAAAATACGAAACGTTCCCAAAGAATTAAAATAGTTAATTTTTACTCAATACTTATGATTTGATTTGTTTTTGATAATTCTATTTTAATTACATTTTATGTACCAGGATAAAGAAAATAATAATTTCATAGACTAAACGCAGAGAAGTCGTAGGTAAATAGTATAATCTTAAAAACATTATTTTCATGTCACTCATGCTCTAAAGTTTTTAATAAATTACTTCGTTAATAATTACACAATAAAAAAAAACTATAAACATCGACTATCGTTCATTATTAATTCCAAAATCCATATTAACTGAACCTTCCTTAACAATGCGCTTGTCCTAGTTGACTGTAAATATAATAGCAACCAACAGAACGCGTTACAAATATGAATACAAACCAGGCTGTTTCAGACAAAAATAGTATTGTATTACCTTATACGCAGCTCCGAGCTTTAAAAGGAGGGTGTTGACAACCAAGAGCAGTCAAGTACCGCATATTGATATTTTATTTGCATACAATTATAAATTCTATAAAAAATGCTTTATTCCACCGCTGAACAAACTCGGAGTAAAGTTACTTGCACAACAATGCATAAACATAAGCATTACTAGTATTCAGGATATCTCGCGCAAAAACAGACTGGAAGTGTGTCCAAGCCGAGTGCATTATCTATATTCACATGGTTCCGTACTACTAAATATTAAACTATTTTTGTGTATATAAATTAATTATTACTGAACAAATATAAACTCAGGACTCGCCTTGAGCTTCTTGGACTGGAAGGGAATAAATAGGCTCAGATGCTTCTTATATATTTAATGAAATTTAACTAGCCACAGGGCAGGACCATATACCTACTCTACTGACTATAACTGGCCACTACTGTCCGTGAACTTCTAATTCAGGTGGAAATCCACTTCTATTTATTTATTTTATATACTATTTAAACATACGATATCAGGTATATTATTGAAATCTACGACATAACAACAATCATTAAATGCTTTATAAAACATTATTTACGGCCACGAGATTTTTTCACATCACCTCTAAGAGCCGAATATTATCCTAGTATTTTTTAATACAACGCAATTTCTGAGTATAAGGTACACTTAAGTTACCCTTTTTTAATTCCTATACATTTTTGCAATGTATTACATAAACATTCAAACTTCGCTAATGTCCTACAGGGCATTGTATATGAGGCTCGCAGTATGCTTATTTGGCATTTCTCTATAAAATGTTTATTTATCTGTATGTTTAAATACAGGTACAAATAACAAAGGCGGCGCAGGCGCATGCCTCGCGAAGCTCCCGCGCCACACCTAATTAACCCGGGACGTGACACGGCCGCGTTATAAATTTTAAATCTGTTAACGCGCCCGCATTAATTCGCAAATAAAAATAAATCTAGCCCGAGAAGTAGAAACAAAACAGATAAGTAAATCAGATAGCTGGAGCCCGTAATTTTGCATTTAGCGATCATACCCGCCTAATGAGCTAAGTTGTTTCTTTTATTCCATTTTTCTGTTTGCACCCGCTATTTCAGTGATTCAAACAGATTGTTGTAGTAAAACAAATGAGAATAGGATTCATATTTTATGATAGTTAGGTAGATAGACCAAGTAAGATAGTTTAATCAAATTCGAAATTATATATAACTCGAACTTGAACTTAGTAGCCTGCAACCTCTTCTACAGTTGACGGTGTGATCAACTCGAGGAAAACAAGTGTTAGTTTAAAAGAACATGGACTAATATTTAAAGATGGCTCCATGGTGGCTTCAGTTTAAACCTCAACAAAAGAGGAGGTAAAAATATACCATAATAATGCACATGTTAACTTTTTTGTTTTAATATATTTATAACAAGCCATTACGCTTCTGTGTCCTATTTTACAGAATATCCAAAGTTAGACTTGCCTAAAAATATTCTAGTCTATTAATAAGATCCACAGATTTTAGTTGTATACATAAGATAATTATTAAAAAAAAACATTAAATGCATGTATAATAATAAATATATTTATTGTGACGAAACCACGTAAAACAAACAGTAAAAGGTTGTACAGTTGATCAGCATGCACAATCCTATGCGACCCAAATGCGGACTTGCAATTTCAAAGTTTATTGCTCACCTTTCACTGTTCTTTATAATCTATATCGCGCCTTATGAATAGATATGAGGGCTTATTCTGCTAACAATTCCGATAACATTGTTTTAGTACTAAATATCGTTGATTTGCATGGATAACAACGGAATACAAAATTCATCGAGTTTATTCTATTATTAATTCTAAAACAATATAATAACTATAATACTGTATCCTTACAGTTTTATCCTTATTTTATTATTTTAGAATTAAAAACACGGTGCTTTAACTCCATTGTGGTTAATGATCTTTATATTTTTAATATTTTAACGTCATTCATTTATAATGATGTTATAAAACTGAAGAGTTTGTTGAAAGCGCTAATCTCAGGAACTACTGGTTTAAATTTAAAAAAATATCTTTGTGTTGAATAGTCACTTTATTAAGGTTTCGGCTATAGGGTATATAACACACGCTGTTTTTTCTTATGTACAAGCGAGTGAAACCGCGAGGCACAGCTAATGAAAAGATAAAAACTAAAAGGATTGTTTATTTTTACTTGACTTACTTGACTTGACTTGACTATGTAAAATTTGCGTTTTTTTTGTTGTGTTATTATTCATGCGAGCATAAACGAGCCGAAGGTAGGCTTTAAACATTTGATGGATAAAAGGTATTCCGAGGGAACTATGTATTAGGTTTAAAGGGCTTGTGTTCTCCCATTTCTAAACAATTTGTTCAGTGATTAACGGATTTCAGTAATTGCTTTTAGATTTTTGGGGGCTTGAGCCCCTAAGATTACATTTATGAAGTGAAACTTCTTTAGAATCGTGATTTGAAACTCGATGAAACGAAACTGCGTTACGAAAACAGTTGTCGACGCTACAACTAGATGGCGTTGTACCTATTTTTGAATTACTCTAGCGATTTTACTTTGTAGCTTGTATAAGCACTTAAGTTTGGTGTATGCGAAATAAAATATCCGAACATGGGCTGCTTTGATTATTTATAAAAATTAAGTATATATATATATGATGTGATATATATATGAGAATAGCTTATGTAAGATATATATAATAAATGAATAGCAAGAAAATAACAATAGTTAACATTAGGAAGAAGAATAATCCACGATTAAATAAGAAACTCGTTTTATTCCATGAATGTATCCTTTGGGTATATAATTTCCATTCTGCCAATAATATTTCAAGCATAAACGATACACTGCTTTATGAAGAACTTTTAATTTTGCATTCGATCCATTGCAGTACATTTTCTACTACAGGATGCTGATTTCATTGAACATTAATTATAATATTAACTTATTTATTTCAATGGATATTAATATTAATTTTTATCGTTTTAAAATAAATGTTTATATTTTGAGACACTTAACATTATGGGAAGGTTATAACATTGTTATTGTCCCATAAGAACTAAGTAACAATACCTTGTATGTCAAAGGATAAACGTGTGATGTTAAACACGCCCTTGAGATAATTTGTTTGCAGCAAGTGTTTTTATAATTAACATAATTTAAATAAGCGCCCACGATCTAAGAATGCCCTTTAAATTATTGTTATAATACAAGTGCAAAATTATATTATCTTTTTTATAGTTCAAACGTTATAAAAACAAAATATCTGATTTTTTGAGCTTTAAATAACATAGAAATACGATGTTAAAATAAATAACCTTCAGGTTCTAACAGGGTTAGGTCGCAATTATGCACCGTCCTGTATAAACAAACACGGCCGCCCGTGGCAGTTGCATGGCGAACGGAGTAGCAGCTACCGATCATCGAGTGAAATATATAAATCGAAGCCTTATCATCTTCGGCGATCACCGTGGACGGGTACGGCAGGCGGCCGAGACGTGAAATAAATATCCATTTCCATACTCAAATGCGGCAGAAATGGAGTGCAGACACGGGCGCAGGTCCCGTCAACGACGTCAGCCCCTCTCTCCACTTCCATCGACAGCCTCGCAGCGCTGATCTATAACTCCTTATTATTATTTGAATGAGATCTATTGATCCCGAGGTGTGGAACTCGCGATCCGATCCGACGAAGATCATTTTGTTCGACTGGAACGACCGCTTTTGAACTAACTTGACGTTACAATGGCGAGCGGTGACGGCAATGATTTAAAATCTGTTAACAGGACGGTTCTCTTTTTAACGATTGGTATACAATTTCCATAAATGGTTTTTCCAGATGATCTCAGTATTCGAATGCATTACACATAATAAGGAATAACACGGTCACGGTGCTGCATAAAATGAAACATTCCCCATTCGAGTCCCGATACGGCATCGGCCGAACAATAGTGTGAGGGATAATACCTGATAGTAAGAATGAAACTGAAATCCCCGCAGTAATCAAACGTCAGCTCATACCGCCCCATATTATCTCGACTAATTATCTCCTAACCACTGACCGACGAGGAAAATATTCCATTCAGTTATCGATAATGTATTATTCAGTTATCGATAATATGTGGCGCTTCGAATCTATTCGTGAAATATATAAATTGATTATAAAACCATATATGAATACAACGTTCTTGTTTAAACATCGTTTTAGATTATCTGCGACAGTTAACAATTGTAAGTGGCCCACATATTTTCGTGACTAACCATCGTCATACTCGTAAGATTGCTCTCCATTCACACTGTAAGTGGGACGAAGCAGCACTCGAGCCGAGTGTCCTGTGCCAATCATCGATGATAAAATAATAGGTCTATTGCAGGAAGCGCAGTTATTCGCAATGCCACGCCACCCGCCGCCCGCGCATAGGGGCTTTTAATCAACACTTTATTGTTTAATGACCCCTCGTCCGACTCGTAAATTAAAAGGGTGACGGCTCAAACCCTATTGACGAATGCGTAATATGTGAGCGGATTTAGACTGAATATTTGATGATAGATAATAGCAGCAGCTCAATAGGTACCTACTCGTTTGGCATTCTCCGTCAGGGTCATCCAAAAAGGACGAGGTGCATCGTTTGTTGCGCGTTTGTGTGATTTGTAACCGATATAAATGATCTATGACTAGCGCAAGCGTGTATATTTCAAAATAATATATTGTTCACGCTTATCTCACTAAACATTTCGAATTTTACAATAAGGTGTTAAGAATAGTGATTTATTTGACAGACGGATGACTCGCAGGGGCCTGGCTTCTGATTAATCGAATTAAATTTTCTGTACCAACCATTTAAGTTATATTTAATCCCAGTTAATTGTTAAAAGTAACATCTACATAACAACAACCCCGGTAGCATTTCTCCACGTGTCCGATTACTAAATATGACGTCAGCTGTTAAGGCTGGACTCACTGTTGCAATGTAAGGTAAACAAGTGTTAGCAAATATGAGTGGAGATTAAAGTAAGTCGAGTATAGGCGAACAAGTAAGCCGGCGCGTTGCGTGCGCCACGCTTGTGTAAATGCCTTTACCTTTCCTACTGAAAAACTGTGGAGCGTAACTGCGCTCCATAGTTATTTAATTATTAAATATTTTTATTTCATCTGTATTTTGTTACATTAGTAGACGGAAGATAATAAATATATGTAATCCAACGTCAATATTGACAATAACAGAAATATGTAGATACAACTATTTACATAACTAGCTGACCCGGCGAACTTCGCAGCACCAAATTAAATAATGTGTTAAAGTTCGATAGCTAATATATATACGAAAAATACACATTATTTTGATCTATCCCGTAGGGTTTAGCCAGCGTTTGCAATGACAGCGTGTTTATTTACGACTTCACAAAGAAGCCTCTGAAATTATCAGTGTCTCTCTACTATATAATCTACTATATAATTGACAGGTAGTCAATAGATGGTGCTAGCTTTAATTTCTATATCTGATATTCAAGTGACTCTATGGCAAAGACACACTGACTAAACAACGACTGTCCCGTAGTTTGTGCGTGAAAACCGAACGACAGATTGACAGACAAATATTTCAATCAAATTATAGCCTATACTCGTCTGTTGCCGTCTAATAGCTATATAATAAGAAACAAACATCAAAATTCGTCCAATAGTTTACGCGTTAAAGCGGCACAACAGACAGATAGACGAAAATTTCAAAATGTGTTTTTTGGCTTGTGTTACTTATTTGAAGACCCCTAGAGGTATTTACAGTAAAAATAATGTGTAAGAGAATAAAATACGATCAATATAAAGTTAAATTTTACATTACAATATAAGTAAGAAATATTACTTAAACAATAAATTTAACCTTCATTCAGTTGAATTTAAAAGTATGAAATCATACAGTTTCACAAAAACTGTAAAATTAGATATAAATGTGTAATGAGCGACTCCATGCATTCCGTGTACGGTATTAAAGGCATTTGATCCCTGACTTTTAATGCTTCACCCCCGGCATTAAAATTATGTGTATATTTGTATCACGCTCGATTGTAGGGCCTCGACTGTACACCGGCGGCCGACGAAACGAACACCGCTTGCCAAGGTCTTCTGTCCACTACTTGTACTCGTAGCATTTCATATAATTATGTTATTAACATATGTACGATGTTATTTGCTATGAAATTTCGATGTTAACTTTATACAGTGTATATAGATATGTAACTGTGATTAACTATAATGACATCCATACTTTCCACGTACTTACATTTAAGATTAAAAACAGAAATTCGCTAATGAAAATTCGATATGAGGTTTTTTAAAGCTTTGAAGATATTTCATATTTAAATAAATCATTTCTAAAAATAAGGAGCTTCATTGAATTAACTCTTTTAATAGATATTTATTAATAATAACAAAATGGCGATCAGCCCGTGGCGCTAATTACTCGGAACTTGATATCATTCATTAGGGGATCCCTAAATTATTGCGCCCAGCAAAATTCTTAATTATATCTCTTAAATTTCTAAGCAAAATGTAGCCCTAAGCGCCGCCGGGGCAGCAAAATGATATGTTTGTAAACAACGAAAATTTTACAGTTAAACGTTAATTATACTTTTTGATAACATTTCGCGAACGGGTTGCGAGAGGCGCTTGATTGGTTAATTTGATATCGCTGTCGAATTAACCTTAGGAATTGAATCACAATTAATTTTAACATTGTATTTTATTATTTTAGTGGGATGGTGGTATTGATTTCAACATCTGGTTGATTATACCAAGTACAAAGAAACAAATCTTCCGAAGACATTTATTGAATTTCTCTTGCGATAATGCACGTGAAAGAAAAAGAAAGTAAAAGCAAAAGAAAATAACATAAGCCTGCGTATATTTCAAAGTGAGGGAACAAGTGAATAAATTAAAAAAAAACCGCAGAATTTTCATCAAAAATATATTTTGTATCATTTAGACTTTTTAATCAAATAATCATCTCTGATGAATCTGCCAGTGGCTAATTTCTTATGCATTTCCGTACTTTGTAAGGCACATTTAGCTGAGGTACTGGCTGTTGTCAATGGATTGCGATCGTCAAACCTAGTTGAAGGTCTACTGAACCAATTGTATATACAATATGGAAACACCACTAACCCATACCTTTCTTCACGAATTCGTACCGTACTGAAGTAGGTATGCTCTAGGCCCAAACCCTCACGCTTAAGATAATTCGTGTGTAGTGGTTAACGATCTAAAATTATATATATTTGTAATACTTGAGTAATTGTAATACATAACACAACCAGTGGAACTTCTATGCCCCGTGATATGCAAGGTCTCAAGCGAAATTACATACCTAAACTATGTAGTCGGTTAGATTTGAGTTGAACATAATACCGTAACAAATCGAGGTCCGATGAGGCAACATCGACCCAATGTAGAGAATAACTATATCCACAAAGAAACGAAAAAAAAAATTAAATAAAGTAACATGTGATACTATTCAATAGAAAAAAAAATAAGACAATGAGTCTATTGTATGATATTTGCACAAAGTTTCCTTAAGGTAAATGAACAGTGTGACATATTTCTGAAATCTGTACCTATTATGTTAACTGTACTAAGTATGTTTCCTATACCTAAACAAATTAAATAATAGCTGTCATTCGCTTTTATTTTAATAAATTTTCCTACTTCATCATTTTACGTCTTACATATCATGCAAAGGAAGTCACACAAGCTTATACGCGTAGCTCGCAGGAACAAATTACACAGTTCATAAAACCGAGGTTAAACGGCAAGGTAACGTGTTAAAAGAGGAGCTCTTCGCCCTTCCAATTAGACGGATAATTACGGTGTTCAGTTCGGAGTTATTAATTTAATAAGTGGGGGAGGTCGGGTGACGCGTCAGGTGTGCGCCGTAGCGATGACACCGCCTTAATACACTAATAGGTCACCACATTATCTATTTATATTAATAAATAAATAAATAAATTAATAAATAGATAAAGATAAATTGTCAGTGATAAAATATATATATATATATATATATATATATTTGAAATAATTGCGTCTTTAGTTGGTACAAGTTTATTATTACCTAACCGATTCTTATTTTTTTTGTTACTTT
>DWTU01001168.1:0-13959 GCA_018251515.1 Cecropterus confusis | reverse complement strand
TTATCGAACTTTGACACATTATTTAATTTGAAGGCGCTACGAAGTTCGCCGGGTCAGCTAGTTTTATTTATAAACACGACATTGCCTACATAAAATAACCTACAAATGAAGGTAAATAAATACATATTTCGGTAAGTATACCCATTTTGTAGGCATGCAACTACGGCTTTTTGATCCAAATACGGCTGTATCCTCATTCAACTTTGTTGCAACAGTAACATCTGCACCAACACCAATATTAACTATCGGAACAGATATTTTAAATCGTCAATTTATCATTTGCGTCAACACATACCTATGCTAGACTACGGTACGAACCCGGAACCCTGTCCGCGATTGCAATCGCGGCGCCACGCAGATTGACAGGAATTAAAAGTCAGTTTCTATATTTCTATAACATTGACTTTACTAGAAATACTAGTTGTGTGTTTATGTTAGGCATTTAAAATATCATTGTTATAATCTTGCATTGAAAGATTTTTATGCCGGAGAATTCCGAGGTAAAAACAGCCATTAAATGCATGTAACGCTGTATATTGCGGTGAATCATGCTTAATGCTAGACTTTCGACTGATCACATAAATCACATACTGGCATTAAGGTGGTAGAACTGCCACACTTATTCATGTCTTAACAGTGCAGTGAAGCGCTGCTGTTTTGTTATGAAAGGTGTGTAAAAAGAAATTTAGTTCAGGCGTTCGTATTTAGTGCTTAGAGGAATCAAACTAGGTTCCACTTGATAGAATTTTGTTGCACCCTGATTTTATTAACGTAGGTTACGTGTGTCCATGAGCAACGGCCAATTCTCTAGTTTTGTTACTTTTATTCATGTAAAAACGTGATTAAAAAACCGAAAATTATAAAGGACACAATAAAATAGTTAAAGTTACATACTTGATGTTCACTGGACAAAAAGACATCTAGTTTGAATTAGTTCGTAAGCATCCCTTAACATTTCCATGACTGACCACAATACTCAGTCCCTTTTGTAATTTGTATCAAACTGGTCAAGTGTCACAATTAAACTTACCTATATAAATTATTAGCTAAACTCAAGCTAAGCTAAGTAAAATATACTTATATTTTGATTTTTTGCCTGTATTTGATGAGTACCAACTTATAATATTATTATTACCTATGCCTGTTACGATGTAAATCTTATTTATCACTATAAAACAAATCATCCAATCATTAACACTCTTCAGCTAATTACATTTATCAACGTAACGTAGTTAACCAAACCCACGGAAAACTTCAAGTAATGTTATTTTTAGTACTTATCATTAATTTGTTTATTTCATCATTTTGTACGATCATTTGAATTTGAGGTCAGTCAGAAAAAATATATAATAAAGATAACACATCTTTATTATATATTTTTTCACATATATTATGTTTAATTTTCATATTATTTAGATTATATTATTAATTCAAATAGATATGCATTTGAATATGTGCGTCAGTCTTAAATTCCCTCTTTTCCCGTGAATGTCGTCTAAGGGACAATCCAGGAGATAATAGAAGAAGCGTCTTCTTCTATTACATCAACACCAACTGCAGTCACCAAGTCACATGCCAGAAACGCTGACTATTGCCAAAAACCATTAGAGGTGGTTTGCCGCCTTTGTTTTGCAGTGGACCTTTAAATGTAACGTGTAATGATCTATAATCTTTAAGCTATACAGCTTAACAGCAACCGCATCGCTACCGCATCTATTTCTCCCTTTTAGTAGAGAATGTTAAATGCTACTGTGTTCTAGCTTGAAGTATGAAATAAAAATATGTCCGATCTATATCCGATCTCAGGACTCAAATCCTATATACTATGTATAGTGTTGATTATGGATGTCCGTGGGCGTAACCAGGTATAGACACGGGGGGACAGTTGCCCCCCTTCCCTAGAAGTGTCGGTCTCAGAGGCAAAAGTAATTGCCTTTTGTTTCTTAATATAAGCCATGTTACTAATAACGATAAGTGAAACAAATAAAAAAAAAATTGACTACTTATGTTTTAATGGAGGTGGAACTTTCTTACCGCCAGCAAAAAAGCTATACTTATCACGTTGGCCCAAACGTGATCAACGAGCAATGTAGCCTTCTTTTACTCTGCGTACTGTTAAAACGTGGCTGAGCTCTACGATGACCGAGAGTTTAAATGGATTCTGTATGTTAAGCGTACATACACCAGAAAACTATAAGAAAAAAAAGTTAACATTGAGATAATTTTAAAATTATGTGAAGAACCTCGCAGATTCGTCCTCAAATAATTACTATAATATCTCCTGTCTTTTTTTTTTGTAATTTTTACCTCCACTAAAATACTCATTAAAACTACGATTAAAACATCATAGTCTCTATCTGCCAAAGCATTCTTGATCGGCCCCTCCCTACAGAGAATCCGGGCTACGCCCTTGTAGATGTCCATGGGCGGCAGTGACTACTTACGTCCGTTACGTAGCTACATTATGTATATCTGTTGTTACCTTAGTAATTAGTTATAGCGGATTACTAAGTCAAGGACTTTTGAATTCTGAATAAAATTAGATACTTATTTTGTAATTAAGCTACTTTTTGCATACCTAGATTTTTTCTGCGTGGTTATAATACTGTTACTGTTTAGTACACATTTACGTACCTACCTTTCTATACATAATTGTTGGGAGTTATGTTAGGAGTTGGGAGTTATGTAACATGTTGGGAGTCTATATCGTATCAGATTACACCAGACCGTAACATCAGCTTCCATCATAACCGAGGAAGTCACATTTAAAACACCTGGAAATTGCTTATAGAGCTGTAATGACATCTATATTACTTACTCCATTAAAATTACTTTTCCTCTATAAAGATACACTCGTTAGTAAGATGACTGTGGTATGATTTAATGGATGGATATGGATAAAATCACTTATCCGTTTCTCACTTATCTTCGTGACATATCTGTGTAATTAATAATGAACAATCACTACCTTGATTAAATTTTAATCCGGTGGTTTTAAAAACCTGCAGAACCGATTTCTAGTAGGTACATGTACTGACTAAACCTGTAATAATAGTTAATTTTTGTGTTTATTTAAAAACATATGTACCTATGGACTAAGATTGAAAGCATTATTTATTATGCTATTTCTGTTTTATTTGTAGCGATAATATATTTTGTATTTCTCCCATGTAGTGAATAGCACCAATTCCATTTCCGATGCGACATCCACGGGACGTGGGAGGAGATAGGAGACGACAAAAAGGTAACATGCAAAGATGGGCTGCAGCGTCTTCCTGTGTAACATCTTAACCTATAGCATACCGAGCGTGGTGACAATTAACAAAAAGCGCCATAATGGTATTTTTTTATCAGGCCTACGCCTCAAAAAGCCTTATAGATCTAATATGAGTTGTATCAGAACTCGACATTCAACGTTTCTCCGCACTAATCAAGTTGGCACAAGGTTAATTTCGAAAGAGATTACGTTCGTAAGTAAATTAGACAACGGTGTAACTGTAATTCACAATTACAGACAATACTAGATGACACAATGTTTAGTTTGGTACTCATTGCTAAATTCCAAGTATATTATCTCTAACGGTTTCAGTTAAATCATTATCCCCGAGTCCAATAGGTAGGTACATTATCTGCGATAACCCCTTTTTTATGGGTTTGGTTTCTGCAGCTGAAATCAAAGCAGCAAAAATATCCATAAATTAATAAAGTAAATCTTATATGACATACACAGATTTTCTTTCGAGATTTTTAAGTGTTCATTTAGAATTCTCGAATCTTTGTAATGTCTTAAAGACACATGCTCTTGTAGTGCTCTTGTAGATGTCAGAAATATCTTATAGATGTCTATGACTCATCAGAAGCTAGCTAATTAGGTACATAAAAACCGGTTTCATTAAAAGTTACTCTTTGTTATCTCAGGTTTTTCTAGTAATTAACTTTTTAGACGGTCATAACGCGATATTATGACTAAACGAAATAAATGTAGATGTTTAAATAAGTAACCTAATAATGTATAGACATTTACGTGGATTCATAATGAAATTAAGTTACATATATAAAATTAAGCTATTTGATTAAAATAATGGCTAATGGGAAATCTTATTGTTCTTTTAATATAAACCTATAACTAATAATCCAGCTTCTCAAACTGTAGGTTCATAATTCCACTTACAGGCAATTTTTACAAGTTATGTTTTTTACAACATTCATTATCGGCTATTTGCTTTGACGGTCAAGACAAACATCTTGAAAAAACCCACGCCCAAGCGTTCGTTAAAAATAATAAAAAAAACTTTGGGACTGTAATTGATTGACGACTGTTTTTAATAAGTTTTTGCGCGGGATCGTTGCCAAAAGATGGTATTCATATTTAATCTGTACATACTTGTATCTTAATAAAGTAGAAATCCTGACAACGTATTAAGAATTAAGTTACATACCTGTCTTCCAAAGCAAGCAACACACAATACGTATTTTCTAAATAAGTGTCAAAGGTCAGCCATTGTGTTTACAATTGCATGTGTACATTTAGGTTGATTTATTGAGGACATTGTAGTTAAACAGACATAAGTACTTTAAGCAACAGGTTAACGACCTATGCACTGTGCTTCAGTGCTCTTGATTTAGTTACATTAGTTTTTATTTACTATTGGCCCTATTGGCCCTTACTGCTTCACTGTTTTTTTTTTGATGAACTTAAAGCTCAGCTGAGACAAGAAAACTATGGGTTGGAAGAGAAGGTTTTGGTACTCGTTGCTGGATTCTGTGACCTTCTTCCTTCGCTAGAGGAAGGGACAGCCGGCGGACCAAGCTATTACCGAAATCCTAATCTTCCGCTTCTTTTTAAATAGGTGTTGCGGCTGACCCAAGGGCACCTCCTGTTAAGTACGGACCTCGGCTATTATTAGTACATAAGGAGATATAAATACATTAGAGGAACCGGTGGTAAAATATTTTTAATTATAACAATGTGGCATTTCAATTTTCTTTTTTTATTATTCGATTATTATTGTTTCGCTGTTAGATGCAATTTATATGCGTCCCAAGATAGCACATGGAATATGCAACTCCAGGAACTACAGATTTACTAATTCAATCGGCATAAGTGTACAGCCTGAATGTTAAATAGTAATGTTATTCGTCATACTTGCGATCGTGGAATAAACATTATTGCCTACATAAACAATACTAGGTAAAACCAAGCATCTAAAAATAAGTGATCGAAATTCGGACTGTCAACCTGGGTCAGTCCGAGGTTCGAATCCGATAACGCATATCTGATTTTTCAAAATAGTGTGCGCGTTAATAATTAATTATCACTCGTTTTAATTGCAAAGGTAAACATACAGAGAAAACCTACACGCTTTTTAGCTTTCAAAAAATACATTAATACATTAATAGGCGATTTGAAGAATGAACTACGGGCAAACCCAGAGAGCCTCTGAGAAAATAATCCATATCCAGCAATGTTGACTTAAACAGTCAAAGCAGGCTTAAAAATGCCATGAAACGTTTGTCTATTTCTTTGTAAATCTCAATATTCTAAATTGCTTATAAACTAAATGAGATGCAGGAACTGCAGCAGGTATCAGAGGTATCAGAGACTGGTCGTATATCTAAGTATCCACTATCTATCAAAGTATCTCAAGCCACGGTTTTGCACAGCGTACGTGATGCAAAATGCATTCGTCAACTTAATTTATAAATAGACTCTAATTTAAAACTAATTGATTCGTACGTGTTTTCACTAACCTTAGGTATTGATGTCGTTCAATTATCAGTATGAACCTTGACCAGAGGTATATTGCCATTTTACATTACACACAAACGAGTTTTGGGTACACTTAAGCAGAAATGTCCTGATTTCTCTTTAAGTAAAAAATGTATTACCGGTAGATACGAGTACATTTCTTATTAACGCCATCAGTCAGTCTAACAGATCACTGTTCGAGAAAGTAAGCATAACACAAACCTCTTTTCTTTAGAATAAGTTACTACCGATAGAAATCAGATTATTTCTATTGTACTTTTCCGTGCTACCATATTATCTACGATGAATTCGCTTATAACAATCATATCCATAATATACACCTAAATATATGATATTTGTAATAGCGGAGTTTCAATTTAATGACTTAAAGATAACATTTGTTAAGTCATTAAATTATATGTTGATTTTGACCTCTTAATCGGAGGGTCAGAGATCTCATCGCCGGCGCGCATGTCGGAGTTTTCTAAGTACTCGTATTAGATATTTATTATCATTCCAAAGAATTACGAGGAAATGCCGAGCTCGAGATACCTAATGATCACAAACGTAGTCTTCTACGCTTAGTCAACGAGGATAAGTATGACTCAAACCCTTTTCATTTTAAAAAGAGATTCATGCCCAACAGTGCGATAGTAAAAACTTCATATGAATAAATAATATACGAGTACCATATGCTATGCCCTGCGGTTTCATCCACGCTAACATACATACGCTAAAATAACATACGCTAACATAACACAAAATATAACATAACTTTAAATTTTACAACAACTTTTTATAAAATTAATGAGTTTTTCATGAAATATAGATACAGATAAGATCTATATTTCATGAAATGACACTATAAATATATTAAGACTACGGACTGTTGTATCAATTCACTTAATAACATTCAATAGTTATGGTTAGATGCGATTTCAATCAAAGAGTCAGACAAAAAAATTCTAACAAACAAACTAAACTATAATTGTTACGAACTTTCATATTTATTATATACTTAAATTAATCTTACAGTTGATAAGTATCATTTAGTAAGGTACTCGTAGATAAGTAGGTGGGTAAATGTTGATCGCACTATTATCGATGCGATATACACCTCACTCTCAGAACACTCAATAGATATAGAACTCACTTCAAACAAAGGTAGGGACCGTTTGATGTGAGTTCGAATTTATGATTAATTTATTCTGATGACACGAATTTAAAAATTGCAAATAAATACACAAAAATTTGCATGTTCATATTACGATTTCTTAATTATAAGATTTCTTGTGAAATCTTACCAACATAGGTAGGTATAGCACGTACAATTGAGAGCTGCTTAATTTAATACGTATCTATTTGTAATTGATAATAGTTTTAACGCAAATCGCGCCAGATACTGTTAAGAATATAATAGTGTCCGTATAAATACGTGCTTGCATCATCTACTACATTAAAATTTTATCTCGATTGAATTAACAATAAAACCATGATTACAATGTTTAATATAGCCGAAATTGTAATTCATTTTGCGTATTTAGACCAATTTTGTGTCCATTACCAAGTAATACATATAAAAACGTAACGTAAACGACTACGAAGATTAGAATTCTGCAGTAAGTACTCCTTAGCAGCAGTTAGTGTTGTAAGATACTCCAAAAATTGCCACCTACAGATGTTTTAGATACACGATTCTAGTGGCAGTGTAACAGTAACGTTACTGGTAAAGTTCACACTCATACAATCATACTATACATATACATAGGTACATGTACATACATACATCATATACTAAAATCACACAAAACATTACGAACGATATATCTACCTGAGACCGACTTAACGCGGGCATCAATTCTACTTAGCTTTTTTACAAATATCCATTGACTGAAGAGTTCACGTAATCACATCAATCCAGTTTGCTAATAGCACATAAAAAAACGTTCTGGTTACAGTGTTGTACTGATCGGTGAACAATAACTCATCAAATTATTTCACTCTCCAGAAAAAATGACAACTACGCTTCAATAAGCCCGCTAGCACCATTAGGTTTTGCGTGACTGCTTTGACCTACATTTTGAACTAAACTTGAGCATTTTTAACGTTTTGTTCACGTTCGACAAGGTTGGCAATACCATACAACGTGCGCCTTTCACGTACACATTCGCGTTTCGTTCAGTTGAGTTTTGACTGACATCTTGGTAATAGTAACAAGGCAATGTGCCGTTGATAATTATCGAACCACGATGTGGATTGTGGGACGTTGAACGTACGCGGTATTGCGCCAGCGAAGCCGGCGGCCAATTATCCGTGCTTCATCTCTGAGACAACGCAATCGAGTGGTGTCAGTAACCGAATGGTAATCTGATAGGATAAATTGCAGTCGAATCAATAGCACGTTCAAGCTAGCAAGTCACTCTCGCCTTATTTACATAATTTACGTTTAACTTTCATGCTCGACACATTGTTAAATTATGACTACATTATTGTTTCAGATTTGCAGCTCGCGGCGGAACTTGGGAAGACACTCTTAGAACGGAATAAGGAGTTGGAGACCGCTCTACGTCAACACCAAAATGTCATCGAAGACCAAGCGCAAGAAATAGAAGTAAGCTAAATTTCGTTGTAATTAAAAATATATTATAATGGGTATTTTACCTTCGTTTTCCATTTTCATTTTTATTTTACCTTATTTTTCTGCTGCATCAATTTAAAAATATGTATATTTATTTTGTAGACAGTGAACAGTACCAAAAAATTAAATACTAAAAATTAAGTTTAAGGCTTTTACCATTGTTACCAGGGTTGTCAAAACATATAACAAAAACTTTCTAAGTACATTTGTTTAACCATAAAACCACATTCTACCAACAACAGAGTTTCTTCAAATAGTTTGGTTTAAGTCAATCCCAGTTCTTGATAAGAATAAGTGTCATTATAATCAATATATTACAACGCTCATCTCTTGCTTTTAGTATCTAACAAAGCAAACCGTTGCTTTGCGTGAAGTGAACGACTCAAGACTGAGAATATACGAACAGCTGGAGGTGAGCATCCAGGATTTGGAGCGGGCCAACCACAGACTAGCAGTCGACCATGCCGCCGACAAGAAACACATTAAATCGTGAGTAAAATACGACACAGTGATCGTGACATTCAATTGCATAACGCCGTTCTTCTAATGTTCCCCATAAATTGCCCTAAAATGTTATCTTGTTTCACTTTCTACTTTCATTTTGTTTCTCACACATTAGAGAATGTGTTTCAAATGCCAGATTTAATTCGGATACGAAACATGTAATCATGTTTCCTTTTTTCAATTTCAGCCTGTGCTCAAACATCGAGACACTGGAAGCAAAATGCGAAGAACTTCAAAAGATTGTGGACGACCTGAACGCACAGATCGAAATAGTCAGGCGAAGAGCGGAAAGAAAAACGGAGAGCAACGATAAACCCAAAGAACAAAAAGCTGCTGAACCACAAACTCCTAACTGCAAGAAAGATGCTAACAGCACACCACTGAAGTCGATAGCACCTCTCCCAGAACTGACTAAAGAGGATGAGGATTTGCTCAGGCTAAGTGATGAACTGAGGGAGAATAAGGTCGCATTCGCTCAAGAACAAAGAAGGGTTACGGAGCTTGAAGAACAGTTGGCGTCAATGGTACAAGAGAACAACAGACTGCAGGAACAGCTGAGGAATTGGCATCAAAGAGACGATGAGCCCAAGTCAATGCATGAAGAATTCTCTATACTGGAGGAAGTCAGGTATGAATAATTTGATGTATAATTCAATTAAATCTAAGAGGACTTAACAAATGCTGGAATATAATAATAATAAATTTACTTAATATCTACAATGAATGGATTATTAGGGATCTGTAGGTTTTTAACCCTTTAGAACTTTTAGTAGGAATATAATCCTATTACTACGCCTCTAGTAGGTATCTATCCATCCGTCACAGGGCTTTATCTAATAAACTGTAACATTTGCACAAGGAAATTACTTCTATAATAATAAAAAAGTGGATTTGGTGGCATGGAACGCTCCAAGCGCGAGTTCGTTTCGCACTTAGCCATTTGTTTTTCTTTTAGTTCGTTGGCCATTAAGGTATATATTTTTGAAAAGATTGAAGTAATAAGTAGTAAATAAACATGGAGTCTATCTGATTGTAAGTCACTGCCGCTCGAGACTTAAATATAACTCCACATGAAACAGGAATTCTACCTAAAACCGATTACAGATGCATTGCCAGTTCTTAGTATTAAGATGTTTAATAAAAATGCTCTCATTAAAACTGGCTTGGCACTGGCACCTCTGTGATCGAACCATATTGGCACTTATCAAAATATAATGTTTCCTTTTCTAGACAAGGGCAGCTTTGCATCAGATGCCTGCGAGGCATGGAACGCGACGATATGTCATCAATTCTAGACGGCGATGACGACGACCGAAGCGCCATGAGTTCTCTCATCCTCACACCCTCTGGCCAACAAAGTCCCAAAGAAGATCATGTCACCAGCAAACTTGTTAAATTCGACGTAAGCGATATTCTTCTTGAATGTGCATGTATTCACATATCGATTTGTCATAATATAAATTACCATACCGCTTAACTTTTCCGTAAAAATCTATGTTTACTAACAGTAGTTATCTATTAAAATTCTAATACTTCTCGTTTATGCAATTTTCTGAATAACAATATTAACTCACGACTGCCCATCAATTTGCAAAATACTAACTACCTAACTATTATCAATATACAATACCTTACATATTTATTTCAAATTCACAAATTACTGCACGATTATAAGAATAGAAACTGCACGGACATAACATTTAGTTCGCATTATTGAGATCGTTATTGATTTGCAACCTGTTTCTCGCATAAGTATCCTACAATAGGTACCTTAAGTAAACCTACGCTTTGGTTTCCTTCTCTTGAATCTCATGCGACTGTTTCAATCGTTTCTAGGCGGCAAAGCTTTTCCAACTACCCCTGATGTTGTTGATCACGCTTTGCATATGCATTATGAAGCGCATTTGCAGTAGTTTTCTTTGGATATATCGCATGTAGTCGAAGGTACGTCCATTACTGTCACGTTATTAGATTAAGCGCGGAGTGCACGCTAATCTAAATCATTGGTGACGGTCATTCACTCAGCCCGTTAAATCTGGACGATGTGTCGTTAATACCCGGCATTCAACTGATTCCAAGCAATAATTCCAACCTCTAAAATACTAATTTCACGTCGTTCACGTCGTACTAATACATAAAATTGTTAATAACGTCCCAGATTTGTTTTGTATAATTCAGAGTGCTTATACACGTATGTATTGTGTAATTATACCTACATATTTCTGGAGTAATGGGTGTATTTAAGACTAATAGTATTTAAACAGAATCAAATAATTATAAGACTCTTTTTGGCAGTAATCTTTTTCAGATTCTTAATTTCTCACGTAACAACAATCTTTTTTTGTTCTCATTACTAGATTTAGAATATTCATTTAATCAATTTTGGTACATTGAATCACGTCACAATAACAACAAAACACGTCATTATTAAGTCATCTTACTTTTATTTTGATAACAAATCAATCATTATTATTTTATTACTTTTTTCTACCATATTAAGATAAAGCCATAGATAGCGTCCCTTGTTTGAGATTTAGGGTATCTTGTATTTCTTATAACACGGATACAATTAATAAGATTGATTGTGTCGTTACAGAATGCCAAGGAGAAATTACTTCAAGGTGTATGGGCAAACAAAGAAGATGGCCACGAAAACCCCTACAGGGAACTCGTTCAGAAGTACGAGGCTCTTCTTGAAGTTCAGCTGTCGCAAGTCAAGAACATAAGGAAGAATAAACCTAATTCATTGCCTGGCGCACAAACACAATCCGGACCTATTTCGCTACAAGACGAATTGCAAACGTCTGGGGACTACAGCCAGTTCAGTGTCAAGGATACTGACGAAGAAAGCGGCCATGGAGAGGAGGCCCTCAAAGAAAGCACACAGCAGAAGAAGGTGGAACCCACTTCCCGGAAGAAGATCATTCAAACACCAGATTTTTCAGAGGCTGAGACCTCCAGCTCTGGATTCTCAGATGAAACAAGCAACAAAGCCACACAAACCGAACGCGAAAGACCCGGATCATTCCTTTGCACAATCGCTGACGGAGAAGACTACCGCTTTAGCATTTATGACGACGTTAGTCCTATGGACAGTCGTTTCCGGAACAGGCCTGAATACAGGGAGCTGTTCAAGGAGATCTTTACAATTTTGAAAAAGGCCGCAGAAAACAAAGATGATGGAGAACAGCTGCCGCTGCTCGATGACACCACAATGGGGAAGGTTCCTCCAGTGACACCGGCAAACGAAGATCCACCTGGCAATTTCACAGACGACACTCAAAGCGTTCTGTCATCAGTTATGTCTGAACAATCCATTCCAGTGTCAGATATTACCGCCCCAGAAACACCAACACTAAAAGAAAAAGAGCAGCCCGTTCCTGAACCTACCAAAAACCAGGAAATTGAAACTAACAAAGAAAATAAGCCAGTGGCAGCAAGCGCTACAGAAAAGCCTAAAGAAAAAGAAAAGGACAAAGATAAAGAGCCAGAAAAGGAAAAAGAAAACGAGAAAGACAGAGAAAAAGAACGAGTGTTGACGCCCTTGGTCCGTCAACCTCTGGAATATATTGCGGCGACAAGGAAGAAGTCCAGACATCGCAACCGTAAACACAGCCAAGATCGTCAGGGAGCTGACTCACCAGTGTTCCCTTCGCCCCCGAAGATCACATACCAGAAGTCCAGTAACAAGAAAGGACGAAGAGATTACAGACCCATCGAGGCAAGTCCTCTTGTGAGGTCTTGCGAGGGTGAATGGAACGGATCTACCTTGCAGTTTTACAACAGAAACTTAAATTCCCCAACGCCCAGCGTAAGCGGCAGGACCGGCAAGATTTACCAAGGCTGGAATCCCGAGACCGACTCTTGGGATATCAAACAAAGCACTGCATCACAAGAAATCCATAAATTGAGAAAACTGGAACTTTCCTACGCCGAGGTACTGAGAAATGCCGATAAAACTAAGACAAGACGCAAGAAGCATCAGTAGATTGCATATTTTATCGATCGACCCCCTAGCTCACGAGAGAAGAGTGATCCAACCGCCATTCGTCTTTGCCAACTGGACATAATTTAGTTAAGATGTTTTTGTGATCTGCTAGCGTTACTTTGTAATTCGTACCTAAATTCGCGAACAGTTAACAATTGCCATAATACGAACTGATAAAGAAATTATATATTACACATTGATATTAATATGTAACCTATATAAAATCAAAAGTATAATCGTCGATACAACATTAGTTTACCATAATATACAACACATTACCCTCCGATACAGTAATACAGTAACAAATAGGCGTTGTATCCCTTAAAATGCATTTATAGAAAGACAAGTGTCTGCAGATGGCTTCATAATACTAATCTAGCGTTTCATTTTATTCGGTTTTATCAAAAGAGAGAATTTACTCTTATTTTATTGCTACTTCAGTCACTATTTTAATTGTATATTATGTATTTTGAATTATGAAGTTTAATTTGTAAATATTCAATTTTAAGTTAATTTTATATTTTTATTGCCATGGTTTCTGCGAGTACTTCAATTCATTATGGAATTGTTTGCTATAATTATTTAATGAAGACAGAGAGGTTGGAGGTATGAAATAAAAATTTGCATTATTATAAATCAGTTTTTCATTGGTCTATTTAATCAACTGCCGATAACTTTAGCTTAATAACTTAATAAATAATGAAAAACTACACGTTTTATAGTACATTAATATAATTTACTTTAACTTTTTACATGAATTGTATAAGCGTAAGCAGTCGGTCCTATGATTTATTCTGTGCTTCAAGTTCCCGCTCCACGATCCTGCGGTACTCGTCGAAGCCGCCCTCGATGTTCGTGACAGATCCATTTCCACACACCCAGAACTCCTTACAGACGACTCGTAATAACCGTTCGTCGTGAGAAACGAGAATCACACCTCCCTGGAAAAAATCAAAACGTGTATTTTTCTAAGAAATTGACACGACAAGATAGATGTAGTATACACTATGACTGATTAAAACATTTAAACACTTTCTACACTCATAGCCCCACAGTAGAATTTTCTCCTGTAACGTGGGT
>DWTU01001167.1:0-13959 GCA_018251515.1 Cecropterus confusis | reverse complement strand
ATACCGGTCTGACACGCAGTGGGTCCCGGGTTCGATCCCCGGCCAGACAGACACCTGAATGATGAGTTTAGATTTCTATTCTGGGTCTGGGTGTTTGTGTATTCGTCTTTGTGTGTCCATGGCACTCACGACACAGAAGAAAATCCTACTGTGGGTCTATGAGTTTAGAAAGCGTTTATGTTTATATTTGTATAAGAATAAGAATATAAGAATTATGTTTTCAATTGTATATTGCTAGTGCAAGTCAAACAAAATATTTTCATTTCATTACAGTTGGTTGCACGTAGAAACAATGATGGCAGCGGCACAGAAGGAATGGTTGTATATATATGACAACACTGGGACTGAGTTACACTGTATCAAAAAAATGGACAAGATATTAAGGATGGAGTTTTTACCATATCACTTTTTATTAGCAGCTGTGGTAAGAATGTATGCCATTTGCTAAGTTTACCTGCTACCTTGAATAATACCATCTGTTCTTCACCCCTGGATTCATTCAAGGCAAATCCATTCTAATTGAAATCAATAAAGTATTTCTTTTCATGGGATCTTTATGTCCAAGAATGAAGTGCATTCTTGGACATTCTAAGGACTTATGGTTGTATCTATAGAAAAAAATATTATCTACTGACTGTCAACGTAATTGATTATCCATTCATATCAACAGACTACTGTGGTCTGACACACAGTAGGTCCCGGGTTCGATCCCCAGACTGACAGACCTCTGAATGATGAGTTTAGGTTTCTGTTCTAGGTCTGGGTGTTTGTGTATTCGTCTTTGTGCGTCCATGGCACCCACGACACAGGAAAAAATTCTAGTATGGGCCTATGAGTGTAGAAAGCGTTTATGTTTTATGTTTTTTTTTATTAAATGACATTTTTCGTCAATCAATTATTTTTTTATTGCAGAATGAATATGGTTTCATGTCTTGGCTGGATATATCTATTGGCGAAGTTGTAGGTCATTACAATAACCATCTAGGCAGAACTTCAGTAATGGCGCAGAATCCATACAATGCTACAGTCTGTTTAGGTAACTCTAAAGGTGTAGTCTCCTTATGGTCGCCGACTGTGAAAAAACCTTTAGCTAAGATACTTTGTCATAAGACACCTCTGACTGCAGTAGCAGTGGACAATAGAGGAATGTAAGTGTTTATAATATTATTGTTTGTTATTGACCCATTTCATGGGCGCCAATATATATGTATAGCAAATCATAATTTAATTGTCATACTTCAATATAGTAAAATTTTAAATTACTGAGCTAATTGATTATCTGGTGAAATGTTAGTAAGATGTTCACCCGCACATCAATAGTATCCATTGGTCAAATCGCCAATATTTATTTTAAAATATAATATTATTACGACAAGGTATATGGCCACATCGGGCGTAGATAGGAGTATGAAAATATGGGACATCAGAAACTTGGATGGGCCTATACAAGATTACAGATTGAGAAGCGCGCCAGTACACTTGGAGTTCTCTCAAAAGGACATGCTAGCTGTTGGGCTTGGAGAAGTCGTAGAAATATACAAGTAAGTGTGATTAGTATTTACATATGCATTATTTTATGCTCACTTAATAATTTTATATCTATTGAGAAATAAACTTATACTCTGCGGCAATACTTTGGTTCACAAAGAATAGAAAAACTAAAATACTAAAATTTTCAAATTTTCTTTCTAAAAATTCTAAAGTATAATTATACTAGTGGTAATTAAAAGCATGAATAC
The DNA here is from genome assembly GCA_018251515.1 of Cecropterus confusis. NCBI lineage: Eukaryota > Metazoa > Arthropoda > Insecta > Lepidoptera > Hesperiidae > Cecropterus > Cecropterus confusis. Next base: position 12,220 of record DWTU01001167.1, on the reverse strand, counting down.
TCACTATCAACTTAGCTAAAAAAAAAGTTATAAAAATTATCAGCGTTAAAAAAAAAAAGTAAATTAAGGTAATTTAGAAAATTATATCAAATAAATAATATAAAGAATATATCCACACTGATTTCATTGGCTATCAGAGATTATTATTATGTTGATATGGTAATTAAATAATGTGCATTCCAGTAACTGCTGTTCACAAACTGCAGAGAGACCCTATTTAAGACACCGAATGTCGAAATCTATAAACAACTTCAAGTTTTGCCCCTATGAAGACGTTTTGGGAATTGGTACCAGCAATGGATTCACTAGTATTATAGTTCCAGGTATGTTATTGAATCGTTTTAGGCTGATACATCTCAAATCAAATCATTTATTTTTGCATGAATGCAGTATTACAGTAAATTATGTTATAGATAAAGATGTTGTAAACATTTTAATCCTGTGTTCTACCTCATAAAGGTGTCTCAAAATAGAATTTTATTACAAAAGAATATACAATTACTATTAGATGTCAAACTCTATTTCATATACATATAGTGTTTCTGATCATTTGTATGATACAGTGATTGTTCCACAAACTTTTTTACAAAAAGTTGTAGTGTATAGTGTGCCATTATGAAAAGCATAACATAAACGCTTTCTACACTCCTATGAGTATATAAAGCGTTTATGTTTATGCTTTTATGTGAAGAATGAATTCTATTAACATATCTTCTTAGAATTCTTGCACGAACGTTTTATTTAAATCGCCAACAAAGCGCGACTCCCCTGTGACTCTTCTACAGAACCCCAGGGTTCACTAAATAACTATTATATATTTTTATAGTCAGTGGTGAACCTAACTTTGATGCAATGGAGAGTAATCCATTCCAAACCAAGAAGCAAAGGAAAGAAGCCGAAGTCAAAGCACTTCTTGAAAAGATTCCCGCTGAGCTTATTACTCTCAATCCATTTGAAATTACTGAAGTGGATGTACCTTCTATGAAAGAAAAACTCGAAGCTAAGAAAAAGCTATTGGTATGTCCTTGTGAATATGTTTTTAACAATGTTTATATACTAACAATTACTCATGTACAAAATTGTAACGTCGGTTTAGAAATAAGTTTGTGCAATTTATTGTATGTCATATGATACAGTAAATGATACAACAACATAATCATTTTCTGCCACAATCAAGATCAGTTTGTGATCCTTCAAAAAATGTCATCCACTAAGTTATATAAGTCCATCTGAAATATGTATCCACCCTCAATCAACACTAGAAGGTGTCAGTTGGATGAAATATGTCTGTCCATATTTGTGGTATACATGTAATTGAAATACCAAATAATTGTATTTCTTTTAAACAAATTTATCTATAACAAACTATCTTTTGCAGTATTTGAAACCCAAAAAAATTAATATGGCCCCAAGACATAAAAACAAGGGTAAAAATCGTATTACCAGGAAGAAAATCATAAAGGATGCAGCAAGAAAGGTAAACTTTGCTATTATAAATTTGCACTGAATTTGATAATTTTATTGGGAACCTTGTTAAGTAATAAGTTGAATTTTCAATTACAGGAATTTATTGACCAAGCAAGAGAAGCAAAGAAATTACTCAATCAGCCAAAAGAACAAGGCATTCCTAAACAATCCTTTGGAGTGCTTGATAGATTTGTTCCGAAAGCTATAACTAAGAAATAAAAATCATTTTATAGTAAATATCTTATTTTTATTCTATGTATAATCAATTACCAATAATGTAATACAACGTCTCAATATTTACATGATTTATTTACATCCATACAAAAAGTCCCAACATGATTACAAGTATAACAAAAAATGAGCCGTAAAATTCACATAAAAAAGTAAAAATGTTGATGCTTAATATTATTTATAAACTTAACACGGTATATCAAAGAGATCACATAGGCCTTCTGATCCACTTAGTGAAAATGAAAAATCATTCTTCGTTATCGGTGGACTCAACCTTAATAGGTGACCTGAAACAAAAGGAGCTAAATTTATCTAATCTCTATCACTAATCAAATTGATATAGCAGACTAAACAACCAACTTATGGCAATAATTGTAAACCATTGTATCTGCAAGAATTAAAAAAGCGGCAACTAATGGCAAATTTAATATTTTTTGAATTGTGTTTGTCTTACTTATCAAAATATACAGTTATGCCATTTACCTTTATCCACCCATTCATTGTATACATGCTTATTTAGATTTTTTTATTGAGTATGAAGAATATACTACTTAATGTGGATGTCAGTGTACCAAAATATGAGAGTATATTTGATAAAAAAAAAGCGTAAATAAATTATTATACATAAAACTGTAATTAACAACTAACTTACTTGAATTAGAGGTGGGCTGACCATGTTTTGAATAACTTTCCACTTCCATATCTATATCTTCTAAATCTGATATCTGCAAATGATGAACTAATATTGAGCATGTAACTAAATTCCTACACTCTGTTTAGCTTATTTCTGTGACTTCACAGATGCTAACTTGCATTAGCAACTTATCATTCCTCGAATTATCATTTACAAATGTATTTGTAGACACTTAGATATTTGAATATTAAGAAAATAATGCTTACTAAATTAATTTTATAAAAAACCAAAAATTCCTTTTCTAATTACCACCAATAGAATGAGTAAAAGATCTTACATCATCATCTTTTTCTGGATCACTAAGGAGAATAACTCCAATAGACTCATTTGATTGTATATGCAAAAGAAAATTTGGATCACTTTCCTGAAACAAATTATAATAAAAAGATTTATTATAAAAAAAATTGCAAGAGACACACAATAATAAAATATTATCAACTACATAATTTATCAAAAAAGCTTTTTCAAGCTATTACAAAAAGTTGAAGTGTATAGTGTGCCATTATGAAAAGCATAATATAAACGCTTTCTACACTCCCATGAGTGTAGAAAGTGTTTATGTTTATTATTCAGATGTCCATCTGGTGGGGATCGAACCCAGGACCCACCGCGCGTCAGACCAGTATGGTTACTGCTCCACCACATGGGCCGGCAAAGCATGGGCAGTCGTTACCATCAGGCTGCATGCTCGTTACTTATATATTATTCTTATGTATGTATTTATGCATGTAATAATATATATAAATATATATTCATAAATTTCACGCTTTTTATTATTTTTCTTTATACTGAGTATGTCGCTTTTAACTACTTAACTTTGGCTGGTAGAAAATGCTTATAGCATTAAATCCACCTTTGTACACAAAATAGTTTTGTAAGGTAAACATATACATATAAAGAAATAAATAAATAAATATTACAATAGAACCAAATACCACGTAACAAAATACCTTATTAAGATTTTTTCCAACTGACAGATCGGCGCCTAGTGGTGCCTCGAGAACTAGTACTTGGTTATTTGGAAAACACTCTTTTATATCAGATTCTGTGACATAAGTTAAGGATTCACTTTCTGCGTCATCAAGAATGTTTTTTATACTCTGTTCAATCCAGTGCATTTGTCTGCAAATAAAATATATAGCAATAATGGCATTTTACACAAATAAATTGAATTTTACAATTGACAATGTTGACTTATTTATAAAAATAGTTTATAAATTTATGGTAAATAAATTTTACAAAAGCATTTCATAAAGTTGTCTGTAAATCCAGAAGTAACAAACACAAGTAAATTCTAAGTCCTATATAATATTCTAATTTGATTCAGTTGGAATTAAAAACTGATTGATTTCCACATCACAGTTAAATACAGATTGATTATTTAAATAATAAATTTTGTTACTTTTGAGTGTGGACACCTTAAATAAAAGGTAAAATATACATACTTATCAAGTAATTTTTCATGTTCTTCTAATCTGCCTATTTGTTTTCGTAACAAAGTCACCTTCTCTCCAACAGCTGAAGAATTGCAGTCGGGACCAGCACCCCTGGAGTTTATTAAATTCAAACTTAATTTTCGAAGATCCTCTCATATTATACAAGCTTTTTGGATAAAGATAGTGTATAAACTTACTTCCATTGTATACTGTTTTTACTCTTTTTTTCAATCAATCCAATGCCTTCCAATACATTTGTGATATCATAAATCCGCCGCTTTTGCCTTACCGCTAGTAAATCTGAGGCCTGCAACACCTTATAGAGGTCATTCTATATCCCATAATTTATAATTCAAATTGTGCATCTTTCGTGCGTAAACTGACAGAACAGGACAACTATCACAAGCATTGTATACTCACTATTTTCAAATCAAGAACTCCATCTTTCGCTTTTTGTATGAGATGAACAAACCGTGTTGTAAGCAAGCCCAAAGATTTCTCATATCTTTTGTAAATTAAATCTGTCATAATATTAATTATAAAATGTTAGAAATGTTGAAATGTTTTTATATATAATACTTTCATTAAAATTTGCGTAGCGGCGCGGAATTTAATGTTGGTAGTCCTGAATCCTGGGATCACAGATTACTTAAAAATACTTTATAATATAAAAATCATAACTATTGCCATAAAACATGGTGACTAAGTTAAGGTAAATGCACACAATTGACAAAGTCTTTAGACAACAATAATATAAGTTTTAGGGACGATGTAACTGCCGTAATAGTATTTCACGTCATTAATGGTGTAAGTTTGTTTTACTACAATTTATTGATCTCTTCGATTTAGTTGTATATCATTCTAAAATAAACTATGCCCTTAAAATTCTCTTTTACACAAATAAATCCAGCTTTGCAGTATCAGTGCAAATTCATAATTATAATGATATATAATTCGTGCTTCTTAAGTACCGAATGTGCGACAATACTAATTATGGATCACATTTGCATGCCCAAAATTTGATTACACGGTACGGAACTCTTTTGTAAAACATTATTCAAGATTGTGTTATTTTACGTACACAATAATAATTGTGAACATAAATTAATGCAACCTTGCTAATAATTTAGCACCCAGTATAAATTTACATGCAAAGTTGATTCGAGAAATTGAAACGGACCTCTAAATATATTTGTGAAAATCATACACGTATCTGTCAACGGTATTACTAAATTTTTAGTGCTTTGCCGATCTTCCAATATTTCTGTTAACACGTCCAGTGTGTTCTTGTTAATAACATCGCAGTGACTGCATGCCATGCAACATGCCAGGCATGCTCAAATTACTTTATTACAAATAAACGTTGGCATCAGAGAAGCATTCGTAACAATCATAGTATCATTGAACGTGTTAATATAGACCTATAAACTTTTTTGTGTATGACGGTTTATTGCCCGTGTTCCTACTAATCTTACCAGTAGTAACACGGTTAATTTTATTACCGTTCTTACTGCTACAGTGGACAGCATGTATGTTAGTACCTACTCTATTTGCATCCTGCTCACACTACTGAACACGTTAAGAGCGAGGGAGACGCAGAATCTCTTTGAAAGAATCTTTCACCTCCTCCTTAGTTATATTGCCCTAGTTCATTTGCATTGAATATTTATTTAGGATGAATATAATAATGAAATCGTCTCCCACTTGCGTGTCGCGTTTCTTCTGTAAAAAATGTATCCCCATGCAAAGATGTTTCACTTCAATAACTTCCCAAAGTGATTTGGCTTACCAAATGAGAGTATTTATTTGACACGAAAATTTATAAAAGGCCTTTTTTATTACAATTGGGGCTCATTCGGATTTTGCATTTGAGATAGAAGATAGTAGTAACACGGGTAATTTTTTATTTCCGTTCTTGCTACTTACAATTGCACTAGTAAGTACGGTAATGGAATCAACCTTGTTACTACTAGTAACATTGATCGTAACACGGGCAATAAACCTATATGACAGTGACGAAAACAGCGATCTTATTGTCTATGGTAATTTGTTGTCAGTTTATCAGTTTTTCAAATTTTCCCATGTGGATGTTTTACGTTAAATTAATAGACTTACTATTTACGACCATTAGTAGAATGTCGTTTTTTAAAATATCACTCAAAGAGGCGTTAATCAAAATTGTCACATTAAAAGGTTAAATTTTACGCCTTTTTTGGTAGTGTTGACAACCTAGCAACACTACGATCACTAGTGGCGAACCTGCCACAATGTAATGTTTGTAGAATAGGATAATTTAGTTTAATAAATTGAATAGTTAAGATTGGGCGAGTAACCAACGAGATAAACTTCATCCTGTGTTGTTGCTTGTCATCTGACTGTCATAATCCACCAAAAGGCTTATAAATTTAAAAACATAAAACTTATTAAAATATCTGGAATAGATGTATTAAAATGATTGTAACTTATCATATAATTTACTCCTAAGATCTCTGAGAAAATATCTTTTTAAGCATTTCACATTTTTCTTGTTCAAGTTTGATAATTTCCTCTTGAAACTTCTCTTTTAACAGTAATTGTCTTAATTCTAGCGACTCTCTTATTTCAAGTTCTCTCTTTTTTAACTCCATTTCTTGTTCCTTCAACTTCAAATTTTTGTCAATTATTTCATCCTTCAATTGTTTTTGCTCTTCTTGTCTCTTCAGATATTCGAGCCATTGTTTTTCTAATTGGACCTTACTTTGAGATCTGTCAGCTTCGATTTTGTTTGCCAATCTTCGTTTTCTTAATTCTATCATTGCTTTACTTTCTGGCTGCATTCCACACTCTGATGATGAGCCCTGGTTTTCATATGCATGAATTTTCCTATGTATCAATTCTGGTAAAGTATAATATGAATCACAGTTAACATTATATTGTGCATAGATTTTGTTCAATTGAGTAAAATACTTAAATTTATTGTGTTGTCCACTATCAAGGCATTGTTTGTACCTCTTTGTCAATGCGTTAATCTTCCACCTCACTTGATCTGGGGACATCTGTTGAAATATGAATTGTTTAATTGCATAATTGTACATAGGATTTCATGTGGAAAAGTTATTATATCAATAATTTGAAAAATATACTTCTGTGCTTTGTTGTCATGTCACTAAAATTATAAAGAAATAAATATAAGTTGACGAACAAGATACACTTTAATGAAAATGAAGTTTTGGGACTTCTTTTTTATTTATATTTATAAAAAGTACCAACTATTTCTTCCTAGGAGTTGGATATTTAATTCACAAAAGTAAATACACAGTTCATATTGAAATCTGATTAGAACTTAGAGCCTTGATCTCAGTACTTACATCAAAGAAAATACCTTGTACCACGAACATAATTATAAAGACGCATCTATAAATACAAACCTCTATACCATGATCTTTTAAACTATCTGATATTGCTATCCAAATCCTTGTTTTCTTTTTTGGGGTTTCCAGCATTTCAAGTTTGGTTTCGTATAATTTTAACAAGGTTAAAACTGAATTAACAGTCCATATTGCACCTAAAATAAAATGTTATTTATACAAATCAGAATGTTACAATTGTGAGAAATATTAACAACATAAATATTGACAAGTACAAAATCAGTTTCACTACAATCAATAAAACTAATGCCTTTCAAGTTTTAATAATAAATATCAATGGTTTTCATATTGATCCATTGTACATTCTGATTGCCTAGATATTTACCATAGATTAGTGTAACAAAAACGTTTACTTAAATTGATACTAAATTAAATTGATATAACAATTATTGAAAGATACTTAACTGTTTTTTTCATGATTTTCGATTGCATTGCAATGTTCTGGCATGTCATTACAGGAAAGTGTACTTTCTACTACAGCTTCAGACACATTATTTTGCGCTTAAAAACAAAACCAGTTGAAACATCTGTATAGTAAATGAAATTGTTCATAGAATTCATCAAAAAAATATAAAATAATTATGTTGTTGTGCATTTACCACCATGTAATATACTATCATATTCAATATTTTCTTCCACTATGTCCATGTTTATTGCATTTCACACAAATAAAAAGTTTATTTACAAAATTTTAATATTGAATTGGTATCAATTATATTGAACTGTATTGGTACCGCTACCGTCAATAAAAAACACAAATAATTGTCAATGCCATTATTTGGCAGTGCTAGAAAGTGTTGGCATCACATCGATATTTAAACCCTTATAATTCTGATAAATCCGTCTATGGATAGATCATATTTTTGCTATAATTGGCACAGTACTATTTAAAACATTTTCATAATTATTTTTCCGTCAGTTAAAAAGCTAGTTGTCTTCTAAAATAACGTTATAAAAAACAACCCCTATAAAGTTAGTTAGACATTGGAGTTAGTCGTCTATCTTTAATAAAAATAAAAAAATAAAACCAGTTTAATAGTGACTAAAAATAATAATATGTTTTGCTCTAACTTTTCAACTCTTGAGTCCCAAGTAATCCAAGTCAAGCCTCAATTTTCATATTTTTTTGTTATCATTGTCATAAGTCATTGTCAAACTTGTCTGTCAATCTTTAGTGTCTGCCAGCAGTGTTGCAATTTATACGGATTTATCCGTATTTATACGGATTTCTCAACCCTAATACGGATATATTTTTCATGCAGATTTATATACAGAATTGAAACATACAATACATACAGGTACGATTTATGTTTACCATAAAACAATAAATAATTGATTTTTTAAATGAGATTACGATCGCATTGTTGTACTGCCATCAAAATCTCGTTTTAGTTTAGGAAATCTAGTAAACATGCATGGCAATACTTTGCAATCTTTTTGATTTCAGGGAAATCCCCTATTTGTATGCAGTAGTAAAATACCATGTATTGTACATATGGCGCTTCATTTTCTAAATTTTATTAGTCAAGAAAACATACAGCCACTAGATACAGAATGGAGAGGTTTAAGAAATACCAATCTTAATTGTGCCCCTGAAGGTTCAAATGAAGACATAGAAAAGTACTGGGCAAAAATCATTACTGATGTCAGCCCTGCTGACCCAAACTTATTGTTATACCCACATTTATCTGGATAATGTCAGCGTTACTGAGCTTGCCACATTTTAGTGCTGCTGTGGAAATAATATATTCGTTGATTAATATAATAAAGACAAAACACCGAAACCAGTTATTATCTACGGAGACAATCGAAGGACTGTTATATACTAAGTACTTGCTAGGAAAATCTGCATATTTTGAATTCAATGTCAATACTTCAATTATTAACAGAATGTCTAAGAATATGTACCTATAAATGAAACATTTTCTACGAATTTTATTTGTATTATTCATTCTAATGTAGGTGTTTCCGACTCACTGTTAAAGGTACCACGTACCACAAGCTGAAATCAAAAGTAGCGTAATTTTACTATCTGTATTTACCTATACGGATTTTATTCGGATTTTCTTTCAAATTAGACATACGGATATTATACGGATTTATCAAGTCTTTAATCAGGTTTCGCTTGGAATATGTATGGTTGGCAACACTGTCTGTCAGTATTTATATATATTAGTAGAGTCAGTGTGTTCAATTAAAACCATATTTATCAGTTTTCATCTTAAGAAATGTGCTATTCAATATAGAATCATGGAAGTCTTTGAAAACTACGGCAAATAGAATGAATGTCATTGTGAACCAAACACACCGGTACACGTAATTACTTAGCGGTGAACTACTTAAGGACAGTGCTATTTTAAGGCAAGACCAGTTTCAAATGTCAATATTATTGCAAATTCGGCATGACAACCAGTTGCAGTGAATAAATTGGTACATACGTGTTCGTACTACGTAACATTTAGCAAATAAGTGCAACATGTCTTTTCAGTGGACACTGATTGCCGGGTATTTATATTTTGAAATATTTGTCGTTATAATTTTAATTTTACCTGTATTTAGTCCGAGGCGATGGCATTTGTTCCTTAAATCCCGGCTTTTCGACATATTCCAAGACAAAGTCAGCTGGTACTTCTATGCTTTTCTCCTTGTTCTGACTCTGTTTTTCTTTGATGCAATAAGAGAGATAAGGAAATATTCTCAACCCAGTGATGGAAGTCACACCCACTTGGCAGGTGAGATGAAAGCCAGCGTGAAACTATTTAGAGCACAGAGAAATTTTTATATTACAAGCTTTGCTATCTTCCTGGCATTTGTGATCAAGAGACTGATAACAATGATCTTAATACAATATGAGCTTGAAGTAAAAGCACAGGATATTATAAAAAAAGCTGAAGAAACAGTGCAGCAAGCTAAATCTACAGTACTGGCACACACACTCAGAGCTCAGGAACAGCTATCTGATGATGATATGAAGTGCAAGCTGGAGGTTGTAGAAAACTTGTTGGAGGAACAGGAATTTAAAACAAAAGAGTTAGAAGAGGAGGTGCAAAAATGGAGACAGAAGTACGAAGAAGTTGTTGATGCCACCCTCAGAGCTCAGGACCAGCTATCTGATGAAGATATCAAGCGCAAGCTAAAGGTTGTAGAAAACTTGTTGGAGGAACAGGAATTTAAAACAAAAGAGTTAGAAGAGACAGCACAGAAATGGAGACAGAAATATGAAAAAGTTGCTGGTCCCACTTTTGCAGCTGAAGACCTGCTATCTGATGATGATATAAAGTGCAAGCTAGAGGTTGTAGAAAACTTGTTGGAAGAACAGAAATTTAAAACAAAAGAGTCAGAGGAAGAGACCCAGAAATGGAGACAGAAGTATGAAGAAGTTGTTGGTGCCAAAGGCGATGAATAAATATTATGCAAATTGTTTACTTCTGGTTTAATGCTTGGATGATATTATCTTATTATGGCAATTGTTAATTTTTCAATAATATGTTACAGTCTGATTTAAACTTTAAGGTATTTTTTTTGTATTTTTTGTATGCTTTTAACATTTTAGACTGACTAACTAGTTGATGTTAATATAATTAGCTTTTTTGATTTTTGTTTTATTAATTTCCGATTATTGTGTGGTAATTTTTTAGTCAATGCAATGATAATGATTATGGGTATTTAGAAGGAAAATATTTTTCCTCCTCCCTTCCTCCTCAAATTGTAGTTTTTTTAGGTCGTCAATTTACATTTTGTCTTTTTTTTTGCCAAATAAAATTCCTGAATGGGCGGGCGGCGAATTCAACTTCGGCCCAGGGCGGCGTGAACCCATTCTATGAAATTTACACTTTACGTTGGTCCTAATCCTAATAATATTTTTATTTTAATCTTTTACTATTTGTAGAAGATATAAAACTCTGAAACAAATTTTTTAAAAATATTTTACTATGCAAAAGAAGTAAGTTTATCTTAAAGCATTAAAAGTATCCGAATGCACCAGGATGTAAGACTAACAAATTCAATGTGTAAGGTTACGTTAAAAGTTAAAGACAATAACACAAGTTTATTACATTACCTACTTTAAACCATTTTTTAAATAGTTGTAATATTAAGATTAATTTCTAAAAAGTTGTAAATGAAAAGAATTCAATGAATGAATGAAGACCACTAACACCTCGACACAAATAAAACAACTAACGGCAAATTATCTACGACGAAATGTCTTAAGAAAATATTAAATAATTTGTTTCACACTATAAAAATTATTTAAGCAAATAAGCGCTTTGGTGAAAAACGTAATTAATGTGATATCGATCTACTGTAATTAAATCACCGTGACTCAATAGATGTCACCAACTAGCTGGTAAATAAAACAAATACTTCCAAGGCCTAATAGTTGAAACTCAGCCTCTCAATTGAAGATCCGAGGTTCGAATGCACATAATTTCTGAAAATTTTCAGAAATTATGTGCATATTAGAAATTAATGAAGTGGAATTCTTCTCATTCCGAGAAAAGTCCCATGCCCTGCTGTGGGACAATAACGGGGTGACGATAACTTCAAAGGCTAAATTTGCTACGATATAGTTTGATCGGCCGATTGGGCATAGTATTATTGGATGTTTTTAACTTGTAAACCTAGTAACAGCACGAAGTTGGATGTGGGATTACCGCATACCTCGGCCTACATTTTTAGGAAAATATAGGCGATGTTATATTTGTTGATTTAATGAAATGATATTTCTCTAATTACATTGAGAATGTTTAAAAATAGCTCGATTAATCGAAAATGGATTCAAGAATGTTCGATGTGAATCGAATCGAAATCGATTACTCTGTAGTACTAAAATGCTTGTAGATTTGTTTTAACCGTTTTCAACATGTTTGTATTTAAAAAAAATATCTCGTTTAGAAAACGGCCTGTGTATAGTCTAACCAACTTATCTGTGAAATGAGGGGAGTCGCCACCGTCGTTTCAGTGTTGCTAGTTAACGTTAATAT
>DWTU01001166.1:0-13968 GCA_018251515.1 Cecropterus confusis | reverse complement strand
TGCCATACAGTAACTTGAATACCAGGTATAATAGAAATGAAAGCCAGCAACTACCTGGCAATAATGCAGTAGAGAGACACTGATAATATTAGAGGTTTCTATGTGATGTCGTAAATAAACATATTTTCTTGCGCTTTCATTGCAAACGCTGGCTGAACCCTACGAGAAAGATCAAAATAATGTGTAGTTTCCGTATATTTTTTTGTTATCAAACTTTTACACATTATTTAATTTCGCACTACGATTCGTTCGATTCTAAAAATATCACCGCCTGACCTTTTTCTGTCAAATATGTTCTGGTCTGAAAGAAAAGTAATTAAGTTAAGAACTAATTTGTGCGTTCCAATTTTGTTCCTCAGGGGTAGCAAGGAATCTGTGGACAATCTTAGGGAAGACTGATCTTATCTGGGGTTAATTACAGCTGTCTATGGGTGGCAATGGCCATCTACCTTCCGGTGGACTGCATGCTCGTTTATTAATTCCATATCATGAATCAAACATATTTCAGGCAGTCATTTTCTACGATGCCTGTTGCAAATTTCCACGTCGACATATCGTTACTCTTCACGTCGGTCGCAACATGCCATAATCGGCACTGTTTATGAATTTTCATCATATGGTCTACATTATTTAACCTCATGTTACATTCCCGATACCCAGACTTGTTGCGTCGGCCGAACGAGAATTTACTGGTAAATTCTTGGCTCGTTGCCGGCCGTCATGTAATTTGTGGACATGAATTTTCTATGCAGTTCCTAATATGCAAATGTTTGTAAATCATTACTTGCCTGAACATTAAAGCGTGTTTTACAATGCGTGTTTATGATTAGATGTTGTAAATGAATACTATGGTGAATATAGTATACTATTCCTACTTGTAATATATATCAGATCTTGCGTTTCGGTAAGGTGTAGATGTTGGCTGATATACATAACAGGCGACTAAGTCTAAGTCTAACAACTTGAATTGAAATTTACAAATGTTCATAAATCCTCAGGTCGAACTAATTTTGATTTAACTTTATTTCAAATATAGATAAGAATTGTTATGTTTTATAGAAAATAGATAATTATATTGAATTACAAATAATTATAGTGATATAATTATTTGTAATTCAATATAATTACTCTTATACCTACTAATTAATTATATACATAATTAATTAGTAGGTATAAGAGCACTGATAGCTGAATGGAAGAGCAGTGATAGCCGAATGGTTGAAACTCGGCCTCTCCATCGAGGGTACCGAGGTTCGAATCCCAGGCACGCACCGCTGATTTTTCTAAAATTATGTACGTATTAGAAGTTAATTATCACTGCTTTACGGCGAAGGAAAACATCGTGAGGAAACTTACACACCTGAGAGTTCTTTAACAAGTTCTCAGAGGTGTGTGAAGTCTACCAATTCGCACTTGGCCAGCGCGGTGGACTATGGCCTGTAACTCTTTTAATCTGAGAGAAGACCCGTGCCCAGCAGAGGGACAGTAAAGGGTGGACGGTATATATAAAGTATATATAAGGTAGGTCATAGTTGCTGACTAGTACCATATGGTCTTGAATAGTACCACTCAGAACCGGCGGTAGAACCAGTGTAGTTCGACCGGGGAAGTACCAACGCCACACCAATTTTTAGCGTGAAGAAGTTTTTGCGTGAGGTGGAAGGCTGTGGTTGCCGGCTCACTTATACTATATAAGGTGACCATCTTTGTCCTCAGGAGTAGCAACGCATCTGTAATCGACTTCAGGCATTACACCTACTCTATATAGTATATAACATAAATTAATAGAATTCCAGTTACGCCAAAATACTAAGACCAGTAAAAGGATTATGAAACATAACCAGAAGTGACAACAATTTGTTTTGGATCATGAAAATTCATTGGTACTTCATCAAAGAGCATAAACCCGGCTTTAAATTAATGTAACATTACAAAACGTGAAGTACCTACTTATTAGAGTGCTGTAGAGTAGCAACTTCTCATGATAGAGCCGAGTGTGGCGAAGCAAATCTCTGCTAGACGGTGGCTTCGTTTAAACGTGGTTTTCCTCGACAACTTTTTACGATCGCTTTATAATCGCCTCAAATGCAAAGTATCCAGTCTCTTGTTTATCAACTAACATCAACATTTTATTTCTTGTATGCTTTGTAACATCGTATTATCGTTCTTTTGAATAATAAAAACATTAAAACATATGTCAATAGTTAAGTTAAGATAGAGCTATTAAAGTATTACACTATATTGAGCAAATCGTTTAACGTTACTCTTAGATTTCAAGAATTAAGTATACATGTCCCTACATTGTATACCTATGCATGTATCTACCTATGTAACGTTGCTATCTATGAATTAGTAGTAGTATTAATAGTTAATAGTTTCTCTAGAATTATAATTTCAAATAGTTAATACCGTCATAAAACATTATATTTATTAACTTAAAACCTTCTTGGTTAACACAGGCACGATTAAAGTTAAACATTATAATAAAAAATATTATAAAGCCTATTTGTACAATTTTCGTACTAAGGTGTTTGTTAATTTTTTAATCATTTTATAAATCATTTCAGTTATTTTAGTCGTTGTGCGCATTCACGAATCTCCAGCTTAAAGATCCGCGTGTAAAATGGATGCGCTTCACTCGCTAAACCAACGCTATGTTTAATTAAATGTGAATTCGCCTCCATTAGTACCGCCACGCTGGAACTGAGCTTTGATCGCGGTATCATGCATGCATGCGAAATGTATGCGTGTAATCACGTATTAGGCATAGACACCAAAATAACAGCGGTAAATCTATCAAGTACTTCAACAAAAGGGCATGAAACAATGAATTTTTACAGGTAGACTTGCCCCCTAGATTTTGTCTTTTAGTCGCCTGCTGCGACCAGTGCTTCCAGATCGTGATTATAAAATTACAGTGTTTCCTACTAAAAATACCTAAAAATGCAGTTTATTGGACAAAAATACAGTAAAAGACAATTTTCGATGCAATTCGCCGGCCAAAAAAGAGGTTGATCTAATGTCAAAATAATATTTTACTGTAATTAAGCATTACAGTAAAAGATAATAATACAGTAAATCTATGTAATTACAATGCTTCTAGTATGTTAGTGAAGACTGGTGCTATTCAAGATGATTCAGGGCCGTATTCCAATACTGATTATTCTAAAAGTGTTCATCTTTTCACCATCATACTATAAATTACAAGTTAATAATGGAGTAGCAAACGAGCACGTAATCCATCTGACGGCATGTGGTCACTGCCGCCTTTGGACATTTGTAATCAAGTCTCGATAAGATTTTTTTTACTTGAAGTTGGCCACAGTTGGCGTTGTTTCTCCTTAGGATCAGGCTAAGTTTATCTGCCTGGTTCAACTTCCGACCACCAACAGGACGACCGTGGGCTCGTTTGGAAACGACGCAGAAGTCCCAACCACCCACTAAACAGTGGGGATGGTAAATATCTTTTAGATTTGTACATTATATTACAATGTTATATTAACATTGTATTATTATGTATAAAAGTTAAGGATTCGGGTGGTATTCTCCTAGAGAATTGCCCGGGTATAGAGGGTACCCCTCGAGGCCCGAACATCCCTGCCCTACCGCCCTTATGTCGACTTAGCCGTAGCATATGAGAGACTGAATGGTAAGACGTCCCCTAGTTAGTTAGTTAATATGAATAGATGAAACTAAAACATGAACATTGATATCGAAGATCTATATGGATGACCACCCGCGTAGTAGAGCGGTCACCATACCAGTCTGACACGCAATAGGTTCCGGGTTTGATCCCCAGCCAGACAGACGTCTAAATGATGAATTCAGATTTCAGTTTTGGGTCTGAGTGTTTGTGTATTCAACTTTGTGTGTCCATAGTACCCATGACACAAGAGAAAGTCCTAGTGTGGGGCTATGATTGTAAAAAGCGTTAATATAATATGTCAGGAAAACAAAATCTAGTGAAAGAAGAAGAATATAGTTTCGACGTATTTGTAGAAAGCTTTATAAAAACACGAGCGAGGGCCACGAAACTGAGATGTATCCGATGATAATCCGTCCCTTTTTATTATTTCTGACGCAAAAGGAAACCGCCTCCAAATCCCCACTTTCGAATAAGCAACTATTGTCCTTCTGTTCTACTACCGTTTCTCGATACAAACTCGTCCTGACAAACTAAAACATGATGCCTTCTGGTACATTTTACTGAGTAAGAAACAAAAACAGGTTTTGTTATATTTATGGCAAGCAATTTTTTTACAAAACTACACTTATGTACAGTATATTTTTGATGTGAAACATCTATAGGCGTACGTGAACCTGATAGTTGGCGTGGCGATCGTTACACCTTATTTATTATAGCGCCATCTGTTATACATTTTCTGAACTATTAAGTATTGAACACAACTAAGCAGGCTGCGGTGTTAGTTCAACTTAGTGCGGAGTACTGTTCGTAGATAGAGCTATTTTTATTATGCTATTTATTTAGTTCCTGTCGCAATTTTGTCCTTTATGCATATTACTTGTAAGAAGATGTAGTTTCACACGTACCACGCCTGGTACTCCTTTTACGGCTAATTTTTAATTAAGCTAACATGAATAAAACTGTTTATTGTATGCAAATTTAAACAATATAGGATTTTGGATTGATACACAATTATTAAAATCTATACATTTTAATGAGTAATGCGTTCCTACAATACTCGGTTTTAATTTTCTAAAAAAACCAATACACATTTATTGAGACATACATTAAAATAAAATGTTACAATCACAATTTTCGTCGCCTATATTTTAACATGTTATATTATGTATTTCCTGCCAACATATTATGGTACAACAATATCGTTCGGTTATTTTGTGAGTAAAATTTTAAGCTGGCCCCAACTTTGTCTTCAAGTTTGCAACTTTTCAAACTAAACGTCTTGAGGTGAAAAACTTCGGCATCGGTTGCAGTTAGTTCTGCGTAGAACAAAGAACCGTTCGTAATTTCTCATTCGTATTCCAAAAGGAAAAAGAAATCTATAAGAAAAGAACCTATATTTTAAAATACTTTCATAGTATTATTATGATCGCAAAAAATCTTGAATTGGCTTTGAATAATTTAATACTTTATTTGAGTCCATTGCGGAATATAGATACACATGACAAAACATTTTAATGACCCTTTACTGAAAGTCTTTCATAAAACTAGATGAATCATCTCCCGCCCGGGCATGCGGCAGGATTATCTCGTACTCTTACTGACTGACACTTCATGGGCCCATGATCAACCCCAGATAAGATTAGAATCAAAGGTTCGACCACAGGTACCCAGGATTACGTTGAAACGCCTCAAAGTATGTCTCCTTTACCACCAAATGTGCGTGCAAAACAAACATGTGTTCTCGAGCCATCAGTCTCATAGGAAAACTGAAAAGATCTGGAGTAGATCACCATTTAAAGTATTGTAACAAACTACTATGTATATTCAATGTTTTATACCAGTAAATTAATCAATTTCAACATTATTCTACCATTAAAATGCGCTACCAGTAAAAGGAAACAATAAAAAACATTTGTCGTCACCGGCAGCAAACTCGATTACTCGTTCAAATCACTTCAGGCAATAAAGGCCGCGAGATTCCCAGAGCGCCAGTTTGAATATCGAATCGAATAGACACTAATTCGAGAACCCCTTGTGACGATGTTCGATCACCGATGCTGTGGGGATAGCTGTAATCGAGTTTAACTGTGTGTATCTCATACATGCGAGATTTAAATGGTTAAAAAACTATATTAAAGAGACGGTTATTGAGTACATTTTTAAGTTCTTCTATAACGTACATACTGACCGAAATAAACATGGAATACTTATTAATATTTTATAAATTAGTATTAGTTCCGAAAAAGGCAATTTATTATTTATATGACTAAAGGAAAAGTAAAGAAAAGCACATGCTTTAACTTAACATTATATATATACTAATCAATCACATATTCAACTATAATTAATTTGGAAAGTATTGGTAGTGACATGGAGTCGCCCAACGGCGACATTCAATGATCAGGTTTTTCTATTGTTTCTGATATAATTGTCAGCCTCTTCAAACCAAGAATACTGACTGTATTCTTTCCATTATTGCATTATCATCGTCACTTATAAAATTATTACAAAGTTTCACCTTCTTTACTACCAAACACTAATGTTTTTGATTCCCTAACACTTTCACTGTTTCAACGTCTAAATACATACATCACTCCTACACTAGTATCAATATATAGGTACTCATTCTGACTTGAACAAGTATATGATTCTTGAACAAGTATATAAGGCATTCCTATCTAAACTTCAGGGACAGGCTTTAATTCTATTTCGAAGTTAAGTTAAGCTGTACGCAACTTTGCTACTTTCATAATATTAATAAAATGAAATAAAAAATTATATCTTTATATTCGAGAACCCTTAGTAACACCCCAGAATTGCCACCCGGGGACATCTGTGATCAGGTTTGGCCGTTGTCCTCTATCCCGGCCACTCAAATCTGTTCAATATGTTTGATAGAAATCTGTATGCTTTGGTTCCAATGGTTTTTTTATAATTTTAAAATTTGTTGTCGGCTATTCGAAATTTTCTTATGAGAAAGAAAATTGAATAATAGTCTCCAAAAACTTTAATACTTGAGTTATAAGCTAGTAGATATGATATGGTGATTATTAAATCACCATAAGGTAAGTTATATTTGAGTCATTCAATCATCTTTATTAAATAACTGAATAAAGCGCGCGACGCAATGTCATTGGGAGATATTAGTTGATTCTTATCTTATCGACAGAGTTAAGTAACATCGTACGCAGATAGAAGTCCTTGCTACAGACTTTTGATAAAGACCGGAGCAATGTTAATATTTGGATGTAAGTGTGTATGTGTGTGTGTGTGTGGGAGGGTGGGTGTGGATGTGGGTGTATGCATGTGTGCGTCTGTGTGCGTACATCCGTGTATGTATGTGTGTGTGTGTGTGTATGTGTATGTGAGTACATGTATGAGGGTTAAAACTAGTGTATGAGTTCTTCTGTTTCTTCATAGTTAAAAGAAAGAAGACATTGAGCGATTACACGTTTCACTTGAATGTAAGTCATAGGATGTAATTTAATGTTTGCTATTGAATTGATTATATATATCGAAATCACAATAGACAATCGAAAACTTTTCTCAGCATTTAAAATCTACAATCGAGAACTCCGAGTGACGTCAAACAGCGCCGGGGGATACGAGCGCCCGTCTGTTACTGTCATTCCGTTCCGGGCTTATCTTCCAATCGGACAGATCATAATGAAGGGATGATATTCAAGGTCTCGAATGCCAGAATAATTTGATAGGCTTAAAAGTTTATAAAACAAAGTCTTTATAGTAAGTAAGTAAGTGATACGTATAGCAAGTATTAAGTAGTCATAGCCTTAGATCTTAGTCGAGAACTGGCTGGATGATTAGGTTTTTTTTGTTTTTTTTTATAAAATTGAAGAAGTAAACGAGACTGCGATCTCCCTGATCGAAAGTGGTCACCGCCACTCATATACCACACATCTGTAAACAAAGTAATGTAGAACAGGGGTTCTCAATCTAAAATCAAAGGTGCGATGTTCCACCTTAGAGTTCTAAGGATTCTCGATAGAACTTCCTTTTTCTTAAGGAGTAACGAATCCTTACATGAGCCAATATGGTCGGCTTATTATAATTTGACTCAGTTAGTAACAAAATAATCAAATATGTACATCGTAGCGCCATCTGTTTAAATATTGCACCTACCTGATACTTTCTATTAAAATTAATAAAATTAGTCTGTTTGAAGCAATAACCGTGTTTTAATAGGTTATGGGCCCAGTCCCATATCCTCGCGTTAAAAAGGTGTATTTCCGCCATAAAAAGTCGTGAAAAGGACAAAGACTTGCTCAGTGTATTGTGTTGGACAGGATTCGTGATAAAAACTATCGTGGAACTGTTTTTATACGTTGTATTGAAGATCGTGTGTGTGCGCCACGCTACAAAAAATGGCCGGCAGTTATTTGGTTAACGTGCCAAAACTCAAGGGTCGCGAAAACTACGACGAATGGGCGTTCGCCGCAGAGAATTTTCTCTTATTAGAAGGCATGGACATCACAAAAGATCCACCTGGAGAGGCATCAGATGCGGAGAACAAAAAGACGAAGGCGAAATTAATCATGACGATTGATTCAAGCTTGTACGTCCATATCAAAGATGAGAGAACTGCTCAGGATGTGTGGAAACGTCTGAAAATACTCTTCGATGACTCTGGTTTTCAACGAAAAATTAGTTTGCTGAGGCACCTAATATCAATTCGACTAGAAGATAGTGAATCCATGACCAGTTATGTAACCCAGATTGTGGATACAGCGCAAAAACTGCAAGGAACAGGGTTCCACATTACAGATGAGTGGGTTGGATGCTTATTATTGGCAGGATTAACTGAAAAATTTGCCCCAATGATAATGGCAATTGAACATTCCGGCATGGCTATTAGTACCGACGTCATTAAGTCGAAATTACTGGATATGAGTTCTGAAGTTGGTAGTAGTGGAAATGATAGTGCGTTTTTGTCGAGAGGTTGGCAGCAGCGCAACAAGAAATATAGTAACACTACAGAAACGTCAGCGACGCCATCTTCGAAAGCTGTCAAAGCAAAAACAATTCGCTGCTACAAATGTAGAAACATTGGTCACTATAAAAACCAATGTAAATTTAATAACAACAATAAAGAAAAGGAAAGCGCAGTTTTTAGCGTCTTTGCAATGAACTCGAGTTATAAAGATAACGAATTTTATATCGACTCTGGTGCCAGTGCTCATATGGTTACCGATCAAAAACGTTTGCAAGATGTATCGTATAACAACGTTATGAAAAACATTGTTGTGGCTAATAAGACGACAGTACCGGTACTATGTTCTGGAAATACACAGATTACGACAGTCGTGGATGGCAAAGAGTTCAATATTACTGTTAAAAACGTCTTGTGCATTCCTAACCTCACTACAAACCTCTTATCAGTGAGTGAACTTATAAGAAATGGAAATCAAGTAATTTTCCAAGGAGATATTTGCAAAATCTTGAAATACAACAAAGTTGTTGTTGCAATAGCGCGTCTCGTGAATGGAGTGTACAGATTAGACACAAAACAGGATTGTCTGTTAGCAGGAAAAGCAGAAACAGCAACCAGTATGTTATGGCACAGGCGGTTAGGCCATATTAACAGTAAGGATTTGAACAGCATGAAAAATGGCGCTGTAAAAGGGATATCTTTCCCAGAAAAGGCTGAAATTGATAAGTCCCAGTGTGTCACGTGTTGTGAAGGGAAGTTAGCAAGATTGCCATTTACACACAGAGGTTCCAGATGTGACAGTGTGTTGGAGGTGGTGCACGCGGATGTGTGCGGTCCAATGGAGACAATCTCAGAAGGAAAGTCAAGGTATTTTCTCCTTTTCGTCGATGACTACAGCAGAATGGCCTTTGTATATTTTCTAAAAGCAAAGAATGAAGCCTTAAAATACTTCAAGCTTTACAAAGCTTTAGTAGAGAAACAGACGGAGAAAAGCATTAAGATACTAAGGACCGACAACGGTGGGGAGTTCTGTTCTACAGAGTTTGAAAGTTACTTAAATATAGAAGGAATAGTGCATCAAAAAACTAACCCTCATACACCAGAACAAAACGGATTATGTGAGAGGTTAAATAGGACCGTTGTAGAACGAGCTCGGTGTCTTCTATTTGATGCCAAAATGGAAAAGAAATTTTGGGCAGAGGCAGTCAATACTGCGGTATATTTGCGCAATAGAACATTAGCCTCCGGTCTAACAAAAACTCCGTACGAGCTATGGTGTGGTAGAAAACCAAATCTTGACCACATCAGAGTATTTGGTAGCCCTGCAATGGTTCACGTCCCCAAAATAAATAGAACAAAATGGGACAAGAAAGCTGAGAAATATATTCTGCTCGGATTCGCAGAAAATACCAAAGGATATAGGTTGTATAACCCAAGGACGAAGAAAATAACAACCAGCAGAGATGTTATTATAATGGAGACTAGTAGAGAGCAGGACACCGTAGACGCCCTGATAGAAGAGAAGGAAGAAGAAGAAGACAGCCAGAGTGAAATAGAAGACAACAGTAGCTCAACAACCTATCGAGAGACCACCGAAGATCCAATGGATACCACGTACGTACCAGATCATACCTTGGATTCATCGACTTCAGAAGAATTCTGCGACAGCCTGTCGCAAGAGGACACTTTTGAAGCGGAAAGATTGAACCTTGAAGAAAGGAGCCAGCGTAAGAGAAGGCTTCCAGTTAGGTATGGGTACAGTAATGTATGTGTCACAGAAAGTTCGGATATGCATGATGATAGTCTTACCTATGAAGAAGCGATGTCCGGTCCAGAAAAGGAAGAATGGTGCAAGGCTATGAAGGAAGAGTTGCAGTCTTTCGATGACAATCAAGCATGGGATGTGGTAGACCGACCAAGTGAAGGAAAAGTGGTTCAGTGCAAATGGGTGTTTAAAAAAAAGTTAAACAGTGATAATACAGTGAGATATAGGGCAAGACTGGTTGCTAAGGGCTTCACACAACAAGAAGGGATCGACTACAAAGAGACTTTTTCACCAGTACTTAAATACTCAACTTTAAAATTATTGTTTGCAATAAGTGTGCGTTTAGATCTCAATATAACCCACTTAGATGTAACAACAGCTTTTCTAAATGGTCGTCTTGATGAAACTGTTTTCATGGAATTGCCACAGAATCTCAAATGTCAATATGATAAAAATAAAGTGTTAAAGTTAAATAGGGCCATATATGGGCTTAAACAATCAGCGAGGCAATGGTACAAAGAAGTAGATGATTGTTTACAGCAGTTGAATTATAAAAAATCTTTATATGAGCCATGTTTGTTTGTAAAATCATCAGAAAATTTTAAAACCTATGTAGCATTATTTGTTGATGATTTCTTTATATTTTCTAATTGTAAAGAAGTAGATCACTTGAAAAAACATTTAAGTGCCAGATTTAAGTTAAAGGATTTAGGGCTGTTAAGAAAATGCTTAGGCATGAATGTTAAAATAGAGAAAAACAAAATTTATGTTGATCAGAAAGACTTTATTGAAAAATTGTTACATAAATTCAAATTAGAAAATTGTAAAAGTATAGATACACCTATGGAAGTAAATTTAAAACTTGAAAAAGGTAAAAATGAAATTTCTAACTATCCATATCAACAGCTTATTGGTAGTTTGATGTACCTGTCAGTTTTAACTAGACCAGATATATCTTACAGTATAAGTTATTTAAGCCAATTCAATAACTGTAATACTGAAACACACTGGAAGCATGCAAAACGTGTTCTTAAATACCTAAGTTCAACAAAATCATATGGATTGATGTATGTAAGAAATAGTTCAGATATACTTGGCTACGTAGATGCAGATTGGGCCTCCGATATTGTAGATAGGAGATCTTATACTGGATACTGTTTTGTACTTTCTGGTTGTGTTGTATCCCATGAAAGTAGGAAACAGCAGACAGTTGCCTTGTCGAGTACAGAAGCCGAATACATGGCTGTCTGTGAGGCCAGTAAAGAGGCAATCTTTTTAAAAAATTTATTATGTGAACTTACCAATAGAAAAAACTTACCTGTTATATTATGTAATGACAATCAAAGTGCGCAAAAGCTTTCAGAAAATTGTATGTATCATAAAAGAAGTAAGCATATAGATGTGAGGTTTCATTTTATCAGAGAGGCGGTTGCGAAACATTTAGTAAAAATTCAATATTTAAAAACATCAGATATGCCAGCCGATATGTTTACAAAAAGTTTATGCAAATCAAAACATTATGAATTTATGAAGAAAATAGGTGTAGTAGAGATATGAATGTATTGTACTGACTTATATACTTACCTGTTTATTTTTCTATTAGCAATGTTGTCTAGTTTTAGATTATTTTGTTAAGTGGTGGTATTATAATTTGACTCAGTTAGTAACAAAATAATCAAATATGTACATCGTAGCGCCATCTGTTTAAATATTGCACCTACCTGATACTTTCTATTAAAATTAATAAAATTAGTCTGTTTGAAGCAATAACCGTGTTTTAATACGGCTCATATCGCAGTAAGCCGATAACCCCACCCTTTCACCGAAAGGCAAGAACAACTTCAAGCTAGAAATTAATGTGGGGTAAACCTTCCCGTTCGAACCTTGCTAGTCCTACCACCTAGTTACAAATAATAATTAAATAACCGTTAACCTCAAACTAGTACGTTTATATTGTACACTTCGAAGAGGATATTGATTAACGTAATCATTTTAGTAAACATTGAATCATCGGTGTATCAACATTGACATCTGCATGGATACCTTATGGATATTTCAGACCTTTTATAATTAATCAGTCAATTCATATTAAAGTGCGGTAAAAACTCTTAATATAATAATAACAATAATTAATAATAAACAAACATAGTAATAGTAAAGTACAGTCCAAGCTTTGAAACGAGGACATCGAATCCCTCGGGAAACATGGAAAGTGTCAAAATGTGTCATATATTAGGCGAAGGGATACACAGCTCACTTTGTACGCGCAAAGGGACCTAACACATTTGTCGGCACTCATTACCTAAAAGCCTTCGTTCGACTTTTAGCGCACGACGCGCTCACTTATACATAACGAATACGACACAATTTTATATTGTGTATTATTTCAGGAAGTTAGAAATGGAAGTAGCAACGAGCATGCATTCGCTCGGGGTTAGGTACATGGCACTGGTCCCATCTGTTTATTTACTCATAATATGAAGCGTTTTATTGACGAACGTGTTCATGTTTGATAGCAACTCGCCGTCCGTGTCAATTATGATTTTCCTACTCATCAATTGATGGCGTCAGTCGTCGTTCTAACAGATAAGTTTGCTACCGGATGCGTCACACGCTTAGAAAAAACACGTTCTACCAAAAACCGAAATCCGAGCGATCAACCAGGTACTTTTTACTAACTAGTCGTGCTTCCGTAGGTTATCCTCGGAGAATTGAACCACCTTTAGATAAAAATAAAGTAAAGCTAGTAGTGATCAGGTATGATAAGATAAAGTTATCAGGAAGAAATTGTTTCAATGACTGGTATTATTAATAATAGATGATAAAGTTCGCACTAATAAGTAAGGTGATCAAGTATATTTCTGGTATGCGTGTTATTTCATACTTACGCATGTTTCATAGTTTTACATACATCTGTACATTTAATTGTACTAAAACTCTTAGTGGTTCGACTTTGAAGCCACCAACGCCACGCTTATTTGTAGTCTCTTCAAAACTACTATCGATTAGTTTTGTTTCTATAGAAGTTTACTTCAATACATATTATTCAAAACTCTAAATTTATCACGACCAATCTTACACAGCACTGTCTTTATTACTTATACCGCATATTGTAGTCACGTTATTTTAATCATAGTACACAGTTACTTTATATATATATATATATAACTATTATCAAATACCCAAGTTAATTATTATCATTCTAAAGAGAAGAAAATTCTAACCATGTGGGAGGCTAGATCTACCTAATTATTAATTTTACTTATGCAATGTAATTTATGTTTATAAGTTGTAAATTGTGTACACTTTAAATGGGGTAAATTTTATACAAAATTTTGTACATATAAATAGTTTGTATAATGTTAAATAGTGACCAAGCCCGTTGTGATCATTCGACTTGCAAAGCACCACCGCTTCTACTTTTTCTGTCTTTATAATAACACTAAATGTCCTAGGTTGTAAGGGAGACATATTTATCATGAGAAATTAATGAAATGACATATTTTTGCATAGGCCTTCGGTGGCACTTACAAATTGTCATTTACAATATTTTTTCTTACACTACTACCGGATCGGAACACGACCTCAACTGAATTAATCCAACAAGAC
>DWTU01001165.1:0-13969 GCA_018251515.1 Cecropterus confusis | reverse complement strand
CGGAAGGAGGGTAAAGCTTTTTGAGCGTATGTATGTATGTTTGTTTTTATGTCAATTTATTTGGCACTCGCTACAGCCCAAACGGCTTGACGGATTGTGACGTATGACATATCATTAGAATTCTCTCTATTTGGAGAGTGACATAGGCTATATAATTTATAAATAAAAATGGCGCCTGCAAATAGGGAAAAAAAGGAGGGAAGCGACGACATTTTTTATTATCATGGCATGGATTTCAAACGAAAGTAGGTACATAGACCATTCTTAAACTATATATATTGTAATACTTTTCCTTGGCTATTACGACGGAAACTCATATAAAACGTTAAATTAAATGAATAATTGTAGACAAAAACGGTTTTAGCAGTCTGCTTTTTTTGTTTTAATATTTTTAACAATGTTACTAGTTGTATTAAAGGAACAAGTTAGGAGTGAAAATTTAACTTGAGTGTGCATGACATGACAGAACAAGCTTATTGAGGTCAACTGCAACTGCATCTTTTCCGAATTAAAGCATTTGGATAGATTGTTGGACTATCGCTTGTTATAGTACAAGCGGTATTCCACTGCGAGTAGAGAATCGTTTTAAAACCGAATTAATGGCTAGCATTGAGACAAAACGAGTTGAACTTGATTGAAGATGATCTGAAAACTTGCATTTAAATTCTCCAGAACACCACATAAGGGCAAATCATCGTTCTTAAATAGCTGTAGGAACATCTTACTAGTTCAAATACGAAACTTTGTGAAGATTATGTGTATTTCAGTTTCAGTGTGCTCAAGTAAAAACTACTGATTGGATTTGGATAATTTAGCACGCAGAGTTTCTGGTCTGAATTAACAAATAGAATACTTTTTACCGCTATACATGATCAAAGCAGGCTGAACCGCAGGAAAGAGCTTTGTTTGTTTATATCAGCAAATTATTTTATTTGGTACAAACGATAAAAAAATAGTAAGACTTCAAATTAAGATTCAATTTAACTAAATATATATTTTTAAGCGAAATTAAAAGAAAACATACACCGTTTCAATTCTCAGCTGGTATTTCTAAGACCCATATTTGATATTTCTAGAAATCTTATCTTGATTAACTGTCGGTAATCGCACCAAGTATACACACAATTGAAAGTAATAAATAGAAAATGGACCTTAATAATAAATCCGAACGAGTTTCAAGAGAAATATGATTGAACTGAGCAAATGTTTGATTTAATCAGTTGCCTGTTGCAATGTTTATAGATACTGAATGCAATTTATAATAGTTTTATAATACACTAGCTGAAGTACTCGTGTTCGCTACGGGATAAAATTAGATTTTATTCGCTAACCGTTTTAATTACATGAAAATTGATAAGGACCTTGCGGATAGAAAATTAAATTATAAACTTTGTACATCAAAAGTTTGCTATTTCTTAGCGTTTTCTTTTTATTTAAATGAAAATATGAGAGTCTGCAATCAGTGTTATATGTAATGACGTAACTGAGATAGTCGCCATCTTTAAATAGAGCAAAATATCAAAAGAAGCCTATAAGTTGACCAGGTAAATAGGTTACTTCCATGCAAAATTTCACGTAAATTGGACCAGCAGTTCTTGCGTGATCAAGTAAGAAACAAACACACACTAAACTGCCTTTTTATTGACATTGTCATTGATAACATCATGTGTTTTGCACTGTCAGTATTGACGTATTAGTTTTAATATTTTTTCTAATCAACATATATCAACATATACAGAGAGGCTTCATGTCAGTGACCTCAGTACGAGTTTATTACGATTCCTCATAACAATTATTGTTAACGTTTTTGCCCATCTTTGCACAGTGGATTGCAAAATACGGGCGACAACAAAAACTTAAAGGTAGAACTCTATGTGATTCGACTCATTCTATGTGATTCGACTCACCTATTTCTGCCTAATAACAGCAATTTGCCTTGTTGTACTCTGGTCTGAAGAGTGTCATAAGGGAGATATCCTTATCCGAGACGTTCCAACTTGGACCTCAGGGGTAGCAACGCATATGTGGCTAACCTCAGTTAAGACTGATCTTATCGGGGGTTGATTCCAGATGTCTAGGAACGGCAGTGACCATTTCCCATCAAGTGGACTGCATGCTCGTTTGTTACTTCAATGTATGTACATTACAGTGTAGGCGTGAACGTAAACAATAATTATTTTAAGGACACGTAAAAACTCGTACTAAGGGCAGAGCCACAACACCATCGAATATCTACAAAATGTCGTTTATATTTTATCAAAAGAGTGAATAAAATGAAAAGTTTTTTATCTATTTACTCATCAACAACATCCAACTCCTCGCAGTTTACTTTTTAAATGTTATTATTCGTTGGAGAAACTTCAAAGCATTCTCTTTGTGATTTCTCTGGCGTAATATTATTTAAGGTATCATCTTAGAAAATGTCGCATTATAAAAGTTTTCGTATTTTGTAGCATCTAGCGTTATAGTTCAATTTAGAATGCCTCTGAGGTAAATCTGAGGAATATTATAATTATAGTCATTATATTGAAATAAGTTCAATAGTACAAATATAACGTCGTTTTATAATAATAATATTTTAACACCTAAATCATCATCATTGAATTTCAACTAACCATTTGAATATCAGTCTGTTCTAGAATATAACCCGGAGCTCTGCGTGTCAGATGTGCTCGAGTCGACACGCTGGTCGTTAATCGATTTCGTCTCTAGTTACCCGACTGCGTCAGAAGGAGGGTAATGTTTTTCGAGCGTATGTATGTTTGTTTTATATGTATGTCCATTTCTTTGGCACGCGCTACAGACCAAACGGCTTGACAGATTGTGACATATGACATATAATTAGAATCGTCTCTGTCTGAAAAGTGACATAGGCTATATAATTTTTAATAACGGCGCCTGCAAATAGTGGTAAAAAAGGTGGGAACGACGACATTTTTATTATCACGACAATATGGGTATCAAATGAAAGATAGTAAATAGACTATTCTAAAAATATATATGTAATACTTATACTTGACTATTTTGACGACAACTCATATAAAGCTGTAAAGAAATGTATCATTATGAACGAAAAATCGTTTTAAGCAGTCACGTTTTTTTTTGTTTTAATATTTTTAACAAAGTCTCTGTCTCTATGTACTAAAAATTATATACCTTATGTCACTGTGCAAACTAATACGATTCTAGTGATATGTCATACGTCACAAACCGTTTAGGCTGTGACAAGTGCGAAAGCAATGAACATACAAATATAAATACATACATATATACATACGTACATACATATATACACACATGCATAAAATATTACCTTCCTTACACATGTCAGTTAAAAAAATCATGATTGTTTTTAAAATATAACATATAAAATATATATAATGTATGTGTGAGTTCCGAAATGTACAAGTACGTAGTTAAAAACTAAGTTACAGTTGGAAAATGATATGGCAAATTACCATCAATACAAAATGGGTTTTAGCAAGAAAATAATTTAGAAAATTTCGAAAATCGAAAAATAATTTTGAAAATCGTTGTCCATGTTAAAAGTACTTGGGAGAATTTGTAGAATATTGTTAATAAATAACACAAAAGCAATGGATAATATAGGAAAATCTGATTAAAACGGTTTCGAAAGATAATTTAACACTAGCAGGCAACTGGTTTACAAGCTGGAGGTTTACAAGCGAGTGACGTCATCATAAACCCGACCAATCAGGAGCGTTTAGTTTCACGTGACAAACTGTTAAAAAAATGCATTTTTAATTCCGGTTTTTTTTTCTGTAAATTAATATTTTCATCTTACGTTACTAAATAACCATTTTTAAACTCATGTTATATACTGATATCAGTAATTGACACTTAATTTTTCGCATTGTCAAATAGCCTATTATTGATTTATCCGCCCAATTGTCGATAAAATAAAATTTGGAACAATAGTTTTTTTTGCACATTTGTTTTTGTCTATTCATGTCTATAATTCTGATTTACCCAGACTAATTATGTTGCAAAATAAAAGTCATAGCTATTCATATGTAATACTCATCGTCCTTCAATTAAATGACAATATATTATGTATTAATTATTTTAACTTGCCGCATTTTTAATTTTATATTTACTTTGACTAAACAAGTCATTCCAGTCTCAACTGTTAAGACTGACCAGAATGTTTTTATTTTCTGTACATGTTATACTCATAAGCTTCGTAAGGTATTGGGTAATGGTGCAAAATGCCTTTTTGATACATTAAATGTATATTTTGAATACAGAAAATTTGTTTTATTTGACTAGCGTAAGTAATGTGTTTTTTCGTAATTTTTCAGCATGTCTACATTGTAACATTAAATTACTCGCATTTGATGTTATAGTCATAATGGGAACTTTTGACTATTCTTTAGCTCTTGTCATGGTAAAATGAAAAAACATGCCCTGTAAAAGTTTTACATTTATTGTTGTTTAATAATTTAATATTCATATTTATTAAATTAAGCGGTTGTAATTAAGAAGATACGGTTTGATGGTTGCAATCTTTAACATACCAATTAGGTAACGAATTATAGGCGGCTACAGGCATGTAAAATATCTAGATAATATGTTTGTGGGTAGGTATGTCAGCGGTATACCGGTAAAGGGGTCTGAAAAACTATCAAAAAATCTATTTGCAATATAGTAAGCCTAATTAATTATTAAATATCCTTAGGGTCTTTACAAACTGCGAAAGTTCCCTTATTTACATCCGTAACCTTTTTGGTGACTCTCTATACAGTCACGCAAAAGCGTTTTACAAAACATCCGAAGGAAACAAGAAAAAATTCTTTCAAATTTCGATAAATAATCTTCTAAAATGAAACGTCACTGAATTGAAACGCCAAAAATAAAGTCTGTACCGTTGTCCCTTTTTTTATAAACGTTTATTGTTAAAAGTTCACATGTGTTACATGGCGGTTATTTTTTTGTGAACCGGGCGATCCATTCGGGGATCAGCTGTTCGCGCATGTGCATCTGCCGGGGCCGCCATCGACGCCGCGCGGCCGCTCCACGCACGTCCTTCGCGCATTTATAGAAAAGCGTGCGGAGTCGTCGGTCGCGTCGTTCCGTGCGACGTCCGCGTATTCGGCCAAACGTTTTGTGACCGGTTGATAGCTGTCGAGGTGTGCTCCACTGGGCCGGCCGCCAACATGGACGCGATCCTGGCAGCGCTCGTGGCTCTAATGGCATTAGCCGCCGCGATGGCCGCCGTGCTGAGCACGCTCTCGAAAGCGGCGATTTTCGCCCTATTCGCGATCGCGCCATGTATCTACCGATACAGGAAGTGTATTTATGTGATCATCAAAACATTGCCCAGGGATACCTTGTGAGTATCTTCTTAAAATGCTTACTAGTTGATATAATTGGTGACATAAAGATTCGGTTTTTTTATAATCAAAATATACTTCATTTGTAACCAAACGTATAAAATGATTGAACACACCTAACATCGATATCTTTCCCTTGCCGTGTATAAAGTAAAAGAAGTCAAATAAATGCGATTAAAGCAACATCGACGAAGCCAAGTAAATTTATAAACAATACAACAGAACCATCAGTGTTACCTAACTAAAGATGTACAGTCAGCAACATTAGCTAAATGGCCGTTTAAATTCAGTAAAAAAGGTTCGTCTATTTGCGCCAGTCAAACAATAGCGAGTTGCCGAGTACAGTTATAACTGGAAGTATTAAATAAAACAGCAATTAACGTTTCCAGAGCGTATTCCAACACTTCCTTTAAACATTACATTAATATGTATGGTGAAATGTATGATCCGAAGTGTCATCAGCGGACAACGAATTAAGAGGCCTTTGTTTGTGCCTCGGTATTTTAATTCGCAACGTTCCATGCATATTAAAATTATTAAGTCTTCTACGGAACTGTTCATTGCTTTCCTGTTTTTTTCATGTGATTATACAAATAGACACTGCATCATCAAATTGTATCGAATTAAGTATCGTGAATAATTCTCCCTTTGACTAAGACATACACTGAATAAATTTAATCATCTTTAACACTCTGATATGTAGATTACAGTTAAATACGGTTTGCAAATGAGTTTACAATTATTTGGAATAGAAATTGTAATGTGCAATTCATACAAAAAGTCGATAATTGTGCTGTATCACATAATCACAATTTGATACAATGTAAAGAGTTCTAAAATTACTTTATAATATGTATACAATACTGTTATATCTACTTATTTTGATATCTTCATGTATCTTTAAATAGATCAGTCTATTATAAAGTATAAATTATTCTTGTTTGAAATGTGTTGATCGATGGAAGTCAAACAACGGAGAACTTGGCGTAAGCAGGTAGACACGACAGTGTACCGAATCGAAATAACGGTCGTGCCTCGCTTTTTACACCTATTAATTTTATTCACTCGTACTTTACTTCAAAACAGGTGAACAACCTTATTATACATTAGATAACCGAGGATAATTTGATCTAGGTATACATTTAAATAGCCAGACAAAATCAATGCAAAATTAATTTATCATAATCAAAGTAAAAGGCCCTTATATCAACTTGGGACCCGACGAAAGTCTTTATTAGTTTGACTGTTTTGGGCGTAATTCATTCTTAAACTTTACTCACTTTGAAAAATTGAGCAGACTCCAGTCCACAGCATCCGAAACGATCACTGCATCGATTAACGATATTTAACAGGAAAATACATATTGCGGTAATAAAAACTTAATTCATGAGTTCGTGCACGAGTGACGAGTTAGTCACGCGTGCACAATTTTGATTTTTCATGAAACGACAGGTTTGTAACCCAAAACCTACAAATACCAATATTTACTATAAACAGCATTAAATTCGTATAGAATTGAACCCCATTACTTGGTTCGACCCGGCTCCTCTTCTACATTTAACCATCTATATCTTCAGGGTAATAAGAGACAGGCGGTTGAAATTTGTATGGGAATTCTATTAGCCAAGTGTGTGCTGCAGTCGCGCTAAGATGATAATTGACGCTAATAAGATGATAATCAATGTAAGCCAACGTAGTTTACCTACTTTAATTTTATTATTGAAAGAAAAGGCCGATCAAAAACTGGCAGTAACTTATCTTTTGAAAAGTAGGTAAAATCTTTTATATTTGATCTTTGAAGTGACAAGGTTTTGTTATCGTGTTATCTCAATATTGTATCTAAGAAATACCTAGTGTTATCATAGTTTAAACTGTGGCATAAAACACTGCTTGCGTGTAGTACCGTCTACCTAGACAAAAACCATATGGATATCATATTATTATCTATAATTCTAATTCATAAAATCCTCACGTGAGGACTGAGATTCCTTATTGAATATTCATTATCAGATAAGTTCTACAACCGTAGTAAGTAGTGTAGGTTACCTTTGTAGTCATTACAAGATCAAGTATCTACATGTTCCTCACAGCGGGATCTTAAACTATAATTACAATAAAATCACTTCTGTAAAACAATCAGTCTGATTTCTCCCTCGTTGCTTGTTTAATTCACTCATGAGTGTCTTATAAGCCGACGCATCAATTGTTATTCAGTTTGTCTTATAATTGTTTTAAACAAAGGGTATAAATACATCAGAATGCCATCACAAAGTTAAATGAACTCACTGCGTCCTAAATAATAAACAGTGGGAGAGGCAACGAATCTTCTTACTCTTTTGGACATCCGTCATTTCCTTTATTGACTAGTTAGAAGTCCAGAGGCTAACCTAAAAGGATGTAAGTAGCTAAGCGGCTATGTAGATCCTCATCTATCTAAGGATTCATGTTTTCGTGCGCTTG
Source organism: Cecropterus confusis (assembly GCA_018251515.1). Taxonomy (NCBI): domain Eukaryota; kingdom Metazoa; phylum Arthropoda; class Insecta; order Lepidoptera; family Hesperiidae; genus Cecropterus; species Cecropterus confusis. The sequence goes on along the minus strand of DWTU01001165.1, from coordinate 6,155 downwards.
TTAAGCTCTCTATACAGTTTGGGTTTTTACTGGTCGATATTACGAATTCCTCGACGACACAGTAGGAAAAAATCCTTGAATATATAATTTTGTAAATGTATTTACCCTATTCCTGTTGATATTTTGTGTATCTGTACATATACCTAATATTGCTTTTATTAATTTAACAGTGTTGCGTAAGTTACGTTACGTTGTTTACGACTGGGTTTCTCTGAGTAAGATATTTCCCATAAGATTACGTACTCATTTTTTATCTTTTTTTGCCATGCATACTTAAAAGATCATACATGACTTAAGAACTTGTGCCCAAGCCCATAAATTATGTATACTTATTATTTAACTACATAAATAATATGTCTGAGTTGCCGAGAATTGCCGAATACAAGCAATATTGACGACCAGCATGACACACCGGTTACGTGGTGAAGGTTCAAGTTTCGATCCTGGATCAGGCAGATATGCAAAATGATTTATGATTGGATAAAAGAAGGAAGTTACGAATAGACATTTGATTGGAATTATTACATATTATTTATTTATTATTCAGTATTTTAGTAAAAGAAGCACTGCTGCTATTATTTCTCCAGTTTACGAAATACACAGCACATGTTTCGTTTACGTTTGTTTATAATCTTAGAGGTGCAAGAACTCTACCATTGTCTAACCTTCCCGTCGTCCCGCACTTTTCTTAGTAAAATAATTACTTATGCTCCTAACATGACACCTGAACCAAACTGCAGGGAACTGAAGGGTTATAGAAGAAGTAAAAGTTTAGGTTATTGTTACATATTATCAGAACGTGAAATGGAAGTTAGCTGGATACTCGCCCAACCGCAACTTTAACGTCGTTTACTGACGCAAGTTGCTTCTACAGCAACCGTTGCCAAGCACTAGACTAGCTGTACCATAGCAATAAAATTAACTGTAAAGAAATTGAGGTTACTTAAGTGAATATTTAAGTGTCGCGCCATAATATAAGTGGTACTGAAAACATTATTTCATAATATTATATTTAAAAATATATTATTTTTACAACAAGACAAATAATGGTATATTGCCCGTCTATTATGCTTATTTCTACATACTCGTAAGTGAATTAGATATTGGAGTACCTAACCAATTTTCAAAGACAACTCTATAAGTAACAAATGTAAAAAAGAACATGAACGAATCTTTCTTTTTGCTCTCTCCAGGAATGAGCGACTTGTTGATAATTTCTTGTTTCAAGAAATCATAAGCAACAGAGCTTCTCTACACCTTCTGCTCTGATTTTTCGCTACCTTGCTCCTCCACTGGCCTAATAAAAAGTATTTCATACCATCACAAGCGTTCAGTAACTTTGATTTGCCAATTCCCACTCCAATAAATTATTGATCTGTTTTGAATCTTCATGAAAATATACTCGGAAAGTTCCTTAGGACTTCAATCCTGCACGAAGTATTTCAGATTGCTGAATAGTAATTAGGTTTTTCAGAGGGGCAAAAGACTAACTGTTATTTTTCAATGACAAACATTTTGAAGGTGCAAATGAAGTACTTACCCATCTGTCCAAAATAATAGATTGAAGTTGCATCATTTATCGTAGTAGTGGAGGCGATTTCTGGAGATTAAAATTACGCAACGGATTATCTACTCAAGATAAAGAGCTCTGAAAGAAGTGTTCAGGAGTAATCGTAAAATTGGCGATATTCCCAGTTCATGGGAAAAATGTAAGTTTCTAGGTCATCTTAGATGTATTGGCGAATTTTAACGACGCTGCTTTGAAATAAATATCTACTTATGTAGTAGGTATGACAGTTCGTTTCTGTTGTGATTGATCAGTTTATTCTGGTCGATTTTATTTTCGTTGAAATACTGTAAGGATACTGTAACTATACTAAAACAAACATGCTTATGTCATTCAAAGTCCCTCACGTTTGCTAGCAAAGGTGCGAGTAATATTTAACTTCATTGATTTTCCTGAACTTTGAAACTGAAGTTGTGAACTAAACACGGGATCAGGTCTGAATTTGAGAGGTACTTGTGTCATAACATCGTCACTTTGAAGCGTGTGCCTGACGGCTTTGTCGTGAGGGGAACGCACGTTTCATGTTAATATTTCACCTGTATAATTGCACATTCAGGCTAAACTGTCATAATACAATGCCGATCTATAAAAATATACGAAGCGACTAACAAAAATTACCTAACTACTAATAAAAATAATTAGGTGATATAAGGATATTTCAACGGTTTTTTTTTATTTCTTCTATTTTCTTACCATTTGCATAAAAAATAAATATCTTCTGGTGGTGAAGTTTCAGGAATTTTATAAATGAAAAATTAAATCAGTTTATACAGCAACTGATTTAATTTTTCATTGACATATTTGAAATGAAATTATCTGTTTCGGGGTTTGGGTACTAAATGTGTGCATTTAGTAATTGATATGTATATAAACACTATTACCCCCATTGTAGCTTATAAAAATCTACTCGTACATATAAGTTTAATTCAATATCTTTCTTTTCTATCTTTAGGAGATGCATCTTTAGGAGACGAATGTATGAGTTCTTCTCATTAAGATAATCCTGTCACTGGGCAGGTTCTAGCAAATTGATAAAAGAAAATATTAAATTACGGTTCGGAATCAGTTCCGAAGTACGTAAATACATCTTCGTCATAATTGTAGACCAAAGTCCATCGGGCGACTATCAGGTTGATAGACGAAGAACTTCAACACTTAGACAAAAGTAATCGTCATATTTACTCACTATGATTTACTTACTACATTTTAAACAAGTGATAATAACAATATTATTTTGTTTTACTTTGTATTTAGATCGAATATTAATTAGATCGTTGCGTGTGTTGGTTGCTGTACTATACACCTTGGCCGCCGACTGCGGCCGACCTAGACCCATTGTCATACTTTGGCGCCGCGCGTACACCCAATCGATACTCCCAAACTTAATTACACTAAAACAGCTAGTCGCCATGTTATTATTTGAATAATGAATTCCTTTTCCTTTCTTTTTCTTAACACCTCCTGGTTAATATTAAGACTTGGAATTAACTCATAAACCTATCCGATGATCTTTAATGCAAAACTCATTGCGTTGTGTGACTGCAACTTATTCTCATCGTTATTATTTTTATGTGTTTTAGCTAAGTATTAATTAAATGTGTTTATCGTTTTCTATCGTAATATTTAGAATTTTAAGAGGGGGGACAAGGCATGTAATATTTAAACGTTCATATTAAGTGTTTATGAATAAAAAAGTGTTTTGTGTGTGAGTCTTCTTTGGCAACAATAACGCATGAATGTACCTACTACTTTGTTATAAGTTTTTCATACTCTTTCGTTTTATTTTTATAATTGCAATTCTTTAATCATCAAATAAGCATATATAACTAATTTCAGTAAGTTCATAAGTAATTATTTCTAATGTCATTTTGTTTAATTTTAAATCGATACCATGTAGTGATATTTTCCGATTTATATTTTTACTACTTTTTAAAATTCAACTTCTTTCGAAGGTAGCCCTAAAGTCCCAGTCCCTTTTAGTGGAAAATGTTGGTTATCTCAATCTATTTTTCATATATTTTGCGTCGTGCGTTCCTCTTAAGATACCGGAACTTCCGTACGTAATCTTTCCGGAAAGTTGTCTTTAGTAGAGTTCTTGTTTTGGAAGTTGTTCCCTGAATTGATTTCTTAATTTTATCGCCTTATCAATTTAACCGAATCTGTTTATCTTTTCGATTTAACGCTTGCTTTTGGTTACACTCTTTGTTTATTGCAACGCACGTCATGACTATCCGAGACCTTGCGCCACAAACTATTTATACCCACTCTGGTTTCGAACCTAAAAACCGCCTAACCAAGCGAGATCAACGACTGCATGATTCATACCGTAACCGGTAGAACAATTTACAAAGACATTTTTATCATAATAACAAGTGGACAACATGGAGTTACTAATGGAGACTACTGATGTACCACTGACCGTAAGATTTTTTAACCAAATCGTGCAACTATACTAACTAGGGGAACTACATGCGATGGCATTTTCACGTAATCACAATTTCCCGTAGAATTTGTTGTTACGCGAGCAAATATTTAGTACCTACGATGGGAAATCGCCACCTGATCATATATTTAGTGTAGCAGTGCGTATCTACTTGTTTGATTTACCGAGTTTATTGTTGGCTTGACATTGATATACATTTGTATGATCCATCGTCACCGTATAAGAAAAGTATTTCAATGCCCTTGTAACAGAGTAAATTTTTTGCTACATCGAATTGAATACATTTATTTATCACCGCTATATCTGTAAACACGTATTCTCCAAACAATGATAGTTTCTTGATCTGAGCTAGCTGATCATGTTCGTCTTATTAACATTGTCCCTACCTACTCGGATGCTTGCAGATGCCGACAGTTATTTTTGACTTGAACTTTACCCGGTGCGAGTACGTACGCACTTTTATGTTAGCGATGTTCGAACGTGCGGTGTAGCGGTTTTCTAGTAAATAAACAAAATCAATATGGATTAGATAAACAGTTGATAGATAGTTAGAAATGCCCGCTTGTGATTGTCCCTTCAATAATGAATATTACTGTTATCTAGTTAGTTTTAGATGATATTAGGATTGTCAAATGTATGATCGGCCAGGCCGTGGATGCTTGTCCAAGAACGAGTCGGCCGTCATACTGAGGATTATCGAGTCTTACATTCTTCTATCAGTAAGTATACCAAATAATATTAGGTCCATTCCAGAATTATGCCAGCTGCAGCTAGTAGGGCTAGTAGCAGTCATCGTTAGAATTATTTGACATCAATTAAGTGTAACCATTTAAATCCCCTCAGATTTATGTTTCTTACTTCTGCAAAAGAATAATTTTAATATATGTTGGTTTCTTACAGATAGTACATAGTTCTGAAGTCGGTGCTCATATACTTGTAGGACATAGATTCGTCGTTCTAATCTAACAAAATATGTTGAACATCTACTTCGGGACTATGTACTGTGTATGTAAGAAACCAACATATATTTAAATTATTTTTTTGCTTTTTTTGTGGCATGGAAGTCGGTTTCTAGTTTTTGTTTAAAAATTTTATTAGTACTAGTTGCCCTTCGCAGCGGTCGAAATTCAACCGTCATTAAACCCAAATAAAAACTAAACTTTTATTTACCTACTACAAAGTTATTAATTTAATTTTCGTCTGTACATTAACTTTAAGGTTATAAGGTTTAAAAATGACATTATAGAGAAAATGAGGTTTAATTAAGTTGAATTTAAAAGCAATAACGCATTTTTGACGGAGACTTCCGACATTGTTGACATAATCTATTGTATTGTAATGTAAACAATGAATACTTTATTTCCTTTAATATATTAATGTTTAAAACACTGATTAAACATTAATATTATCTTTCTACATTCCTTTTCCACATTAAATTTAACGAACCAAATCTCACACTCTGTTCGCGCAGTAGGTACCTATTCGTAATAACAAAAAATGAGACCGAAATCCATGCCACAAAAAATAACAAATAATTCAAATAAATGGTTTAGTACATAGACAGTACATAGTACACAGTTCCGAAGTTAGCGCTGAACATATTTCGCTAGATTACGACGACGAAAATATGTTTTCGAGTATGTGAGCGCCGACTGCACAAGTATGTACTATGTACCTACTGTCTACTAAACCAACATATATTTGAATAATTTTTTACTTTTTTGTGGCATGGAAGTCGATGTAACTTTTCGTTACAATTCTTATTTTTTTCATCAATATTTTTTTGTTCGGTTAAAGATTTACTTATGCTAATAATATTCAGGGGCGTAGGTAGCTACCGCCGTGTCTGCCGTATAAAATATACGGGAGCCACGGGGCCTCCGACGTGCGTAAGCAAAAATTAATAAAAACTTGCCAATTTTTCTTTTATTTCAGAAATTACAAAAGTCATAAATAGCATTTTTTCTTTCTCGCGTCAAGCGTGCGTTCAGAAGTTGGCAACACCCTACATCGGTTAACGTGGGCTGCGGGATTAAATATTAAAACTGAAAAAAAAAACCTAAGAACTTCGATGGGATATGAACGACTGTCAGACCTGTCACTAATGTCCATAGAGGCAGAAACTTTAGAAAAACTAAAGTCATC
>DWTU01001164.1:0-13970 GCA_018251515.1 Cecropterus confusis | reverse complement strand
TCACCGCCTTCCAACGAAACACAAGAATTGTTTCACGCTAGAAATAGGTGTGGCGGTGGTACCTCCCCGGTCGAACACTGGTTCTACCACCTGGTAACTACTTCAATATTACAGTATCATCCAAATCGCATTAAATATTAATTGTCAATCCTCCAGACCCTAAGCAGACTACACATATACACTCAAAATGAAAATAAAGATAAAGAGATACAATTAGACCATGATTTTCTGTAATTAGGTTAGACAAAGCACTTTCTACGTGAATTGGAGGTAATTCGACGTTATCTGGGGCTATTGCCACTTGACCTCCTTATAGGATTAATTAGGGATCAGTGGTATCACTTATGGATATTTCGTGACCTTTCTTTTCAAATGTTCTTTATAAGCTTACATAAGCTTTATAAGGTTCTTTATCGTGGGTTGGTCGCTGTTTTGTTATCCTTATACTCTTCCCTTTGTCATATGAAGTAAAAAGTTGGAGGTTGTTTACTCGTATCCAGGGAAGCAAACAATGAAAAAAGTTATTTTATTTGTTCGACTATAAGCTACATAACATATTCTTGTCCTAATTCACATATTGACTTTTTAGGAATATCATTACAATTTTTTTTTTCATTTTAAAACGACTTGTATCATGTAATAATGATGGACCTTTTTTTAAATAAAAAATAAGATGTCATACAACTCAATCTGTAGAAACATAACTTCATATGCATCATACAATGTACTTTGCGTTATATGATAAGATTTAGACGAAAATTAAAAGGTATGAGGAGGAGGTACATTAATAGTTTATCCCTGTCGGTCCGGTACTAGAAACTTCTGCCTGTCGTCGAGGTTGCGGGCGGGAATAGTAGGAGCTCGAACTGTCCAGCACCCCGGGAAGAACGACGGCAAGTGTGGTCTTTTGCCGTCGTAAACACCAGAAGGTGTGATGATTATAAATGCTGAACGGGGAATAGCCCGTAAGGGGCATCGCGCTTGGAGCGCTCTGGTTGTGTTTTGGAGATCCCGGAGTTCTCCACTTAGTGCTGAGGACGGCCACCGGGGAGTTTTAGTGCGGTTGAATCCCACATCCCACATCGGTGTTACTCCCAAGGCGTCGTAACCTTTTGAAGGTTTTCTCCTGGATAAAAAGGTACATTACAAGACATCAGTATGTTAATATTTTCAATGACAAAATCATGTCTTGTGAGAAGATGTAAAGAATTTTATGTGTTATTAGCTGACCCGGCGAACTTCCTGGACCTCCAAATTAAAAAATATGTCAAGTTCAATAACTAAAAAATATACAAAAAAATACTGTAGTACATTATTTTGATCTATCTCGTAGGGTTTTCATTTGCAATGAAAGCTTAAAAAAATGTGTTGAATCACGACATCACATAGAAACCTCTAAAATTAATAGTGAATCTCTACTTTATAATGCATGTATTTTACATATAAACCTTCCTCTTGAAACACCTTATCTATTAAAAAGACTGCATTAAAATCCGTTGCGTAGTTTTAAAAATATAAGCATATATAGGGAGAGACAGACAGCGGGAAGCGACTTTGTTTTATACTATGTAGTGACTAGCGTTACGGCATATTTCGCTAGTTAGCATTACTACAAAATAATGTCAAAGTAACGCAAAAACGACTCTAAATGTGTGTTCGGTACGCCATGTGGCCATAACGTGCCACGGTTATCACCGATTTACGGTTTTGTTTACTCGTAACAGTGCAAATACTCAATGCCACTCGAAGTTATCGGTTTTCTATAGCATATTCGTAACTATAGAGCGGCCGCCATCTTGACGGAAATAAGCGGGAACCATTTTGATTATAAATTGCCTGCTGTATTTTTAGCATGTTTTTTTAACTATAACTATTATATTCTTTGAGTCCTGACTGTTGTAGTGGAATATTTTTAACCGACTTCCCAACAACTTTTAGGGTATTAAAATGATAATAATAAAACATCGAAAAAACTGACTACCAATACTCAAAATAATAAGTAAGTAAAAACAAAATAATAATAAAGATTTTTTATATAAACGAAAAAGATTCTGGAATTATTAATGCACATTTACGTTGTATCTTTTGTATCTGTATATTTTTATAATTATAACCTTTTCATAAATAAGAATAATAATAGTTTCTTAGCTCGACTTAATAGACAGGTAAACAGATGAACTCAAACACGAATCCAGTTTTTATATTTTGATATTTTATAATTACCATACAAGCTTTGAAACGTAACTAGGTATTGCTAGCATATCAATTTTTCTAGTAAAAACTAGTCCCAATGAATCGTACCTTGATGACTATAACTACAATTTACTATACAAGTACCTATCTTGTATAGTAAATTACCTAATGTAATTATTCGCATTATTTTACATTTAAAAATGTTAAAAAATTAACAAAAAATTATAATTTATTATAATTTTTTTAGTATCTCAAAATTATAATTTATTATATTTTTTTTAGTATCTCCGCCGCAGCTAATTCGAGCGTGAAGCAATTCTTGCGTTTCGGTGGAAGCGTGTGCCGATTTTCTTATTGTATGAGGCAACACTCTTATTTCGCAGAAGTAGCAACGTTTATGTATTTAACTTCAGGATCCTTTTTTTTTTGTTCTCGAGGGGGAAACCTTCAAAAGGTATCTTTACGCCGTGGGAGCGACGGCAGGTTATGTGGGATTTTTACCGCATAAACCCCCCGGTGGCCGTCCTCGGCGCTTCAAAGAGGACTCCAGGATCTCCAAAGGAACGCAACCGGAGTAACTTCAGGATCCTAGAGAGCTGTTTACAGATGTTCATATAGTCGGCAGGATACTTAGGATCAAGTAGGCTGCATAATTATTGAAGTACCAAATGTACTTCCATTTTTATATTAGTTTGAAGTAGCACTGCATTGAGCATTGAGTCCATTTGATGGCAATTGGTGACTTCCGTCCATCTGACGTCTGCAAGAAACTTCATACAGAACACGGTTTCTATCTGTAGCCGATAGCAGATGCGTTACTTCTCTTGAGGATTAAGATAACCTCGTATATAAGTGATCCGACAACCACACCCTTCCACCTTACTCAAGAACTGCCTATCGCGAGAAATAAGTGTGGCGGTGGAACCCGCTCGAAAAACGATGGTCGACCAACTGGTAAAATACGTATTTTACCTATTAGGATAGTAAGAAAGTAGTCTCTACAAGAACGCGACGTAGCTATACATTTTTTAAAACTCATCACTTAAAATAAAGCGTAGTACGTAGTGACATGCGCAAATGGCCCCAGTTAGTACACGTGTTCATACGACAGCAAATATTTCAACGAGGAATGCGATCGTTGCAAAACACATCCAAAGGATGCTTACCTTCTATCAAGTGGAAAGACATTCTTAAGTATTTATTACATTATAACAAATTTAAATGTATCTATGTCTTTTTGCTCAAAACTTAATTGAATACAAAGAGATTAAATGTAACGTTTAACGTTAAACGCGTGTTTATAAGATTACAAAAAGGAATTCGGCGCGTTTTACATTTTTTTTTAGATTTAGTATTATTTCCTTAATCTTTTAGTTTTTATTAACAAAGAAAACAGCTTTATATTTACAATAATAAAATTAAATAAACAAAAAACTATAATTTGACTTTATTTATACTACGCAAAAAACATTGAAAAAGAAATAATTATAAAAGTAAATTTAATAATATTTGATATATTCATTTGAAATATTAATTTCATTGATGATATTTACACTTCAATTCAAAACAGTTGTGCGTCAAACTTTAATTAATTAACCTGACCGATAGCCTCTGAAATGCAATTTAATTAACGTCAATTACACTACGAGTATCTTTCCAACAGATTAGGACGTGAGCTTCGGATCCTTCACGACAACAGAAGATAAACAAACCTATTGTGTGATTAATTGGCAATAACAATAATCCTGTCATAATAAAATGTATGCCAACGTTGTATTTTTCCTTCTGACTCATTCCCGCTGACCTAGTTCCATTCTCTCCTTGTTTTATTCCAAAACAATGATGCACTGTTTTTATGCTTCTTAGAAGTATTATCGGCGTTGTTATTCAAAGTAACTTATTCTTGCTATTGTGAAATTATTTCTGAATTAGTCTACGGTAGAATTTAAATTTATGATAATTGAAAGTTATAACAAGTTTTGTTTCAGCATTTTCTTTATTTTTTTACACTTTCGGTAATGATTTCGATATCAATATAACTATGTAGAGCAGTGACAGCCGATCGAGGGTCCGAGGTTCGAATTCCAGGCATGCACCACTGATTTTTCTAAAATTTAGTGCGTATTAAAAGTTAATTATAACTGCTTTACGATGAAGGAAAACATCGTGAGGGAAACTACACACATGAGAGTTCTTTAAAAAGTTCTTAAAGGTGTGTGATGTCTACCAATTCGCACATGGCCAGCGCGGTGGACTATGGCTCTAAAGCTCTCTCAATCTGAGAAAAGACCTATAGTTTGTTTGTTAATTACTTAGTAAGAATGTAGATTTACAAAGGGTTTTACATAGTAACATATTTCATAAATAAAATTACGCCAAGTAATATGAACTTTATAAAGGAATTCCCGGGGCACCGCAAGGTATCCTCGTGGGTCCCATTTTGTTTGTGTCGCACGATATGCGATAGGTCTAATGCGTAGTAAGCTGCGGAATGTATGAGGTAGAATGCGTGAAATTCGTGGCCAATGTTTACGGTTTGTTAGCTATTACCGTGCCGGCTAACTGAGTTATTTTAACATTTGAAGTTTCATTCGACAACATGCTTGTTTTTGTGAACAATAAACAGCAAATTTTCCACTTAAAATTTAATTTATTATTGCTAAAGGATCAAAAAACTTATATTAACATAATCACATTGAAATGTGTTTAGTTGTTGTATACATATTTTTTTCTAGGGGTAATTTGATATAGGCATATGCCATCATAATTTGTTTACATGTATGAAGACGATACTTTTAATATTTCAACATTCAAACTCAACATTAGAGAGTACTTAAAAAATTCTGAACCAATTATAATAATTTCTTCTACCTAATATTAATAGAAATAAGATATTGAATACAAGATAATATGTCGACTACTCAAGACATTAGTATTTTAAGAGATAATTAGATAATAATTATTCGAATTACGAGTGTCGAGTGTATTATCAAAACTAATATAAACAGTAATAAACTGAGACAAGTGGTAGCCAGCATGGAATGGCTGGCGTTGGGTATCATATTACAAAACGTTTGAATGAATGGTAATATTAATACATAAACCTAAATATTTGTAATCCAGATGACAACAAAAATGAAAGTCAACCTCATCTTAACGAAAATGCGCCTGTTATAGGCAATTTCAAGAGCTTTGCTCTGCCGAAACCAATTCTGTTAAATAGACTTAAATTGACAGTGAAAACGCCAGACAGAAGTTACAAAAAAACCGCTGAAAGCAAGAACAATAAGCGTAAGAAAAAGGTTTGTATGATCAAATGCGATGGCTGTTTTTTTTGTCGCAAGCAATGATTTCTACTGTGGATTCTTTGTTTCAGGGTAAAGGGGGTACTTCACAGGACGGTGAAGACGGTGGGGAGGATGAAGAGGAATCTGGTGATGAAGCTGATCTTTCTAAATATGACTTGTGGGGAAGTGATGGAGAACAAGGCAATTCATCTAAAAATGGTAAGTGATGAGCAAAAAAGGATGTTATATATATTTTTAAGGTTATATTATCGAACGCCTGAAATAAAATTAACCTTTGATGGTGATATAATAATAAAAATCCATATACAAACACTATAATTTATATTACCAGATATAAATATTAGGACTTATTGCTATAGGTATAGAATTACGACAGTTGAAACGACTACGATTTGTTCATATTATTTTCCACGAATATTGCGAATTTCACTTCATAGTGAAACCCACCCACGAAGTGGAGCTGTCACGATACTGGTCTGACACGCAGTGGCTCCCGGGTTCGATCCCCGGCCAGGCAGACATCAGAATGATGAGTTTAGATTTCTGTTCTGGGTTTGGGTGTTTGTGTATTCGTCTTTGTGTGTCCATGGCACCCACGGCACAGGAGACAATCCTACGGTGGGCCTATGAGTGTAGAAAGCGCTTACCGTGGTATCTGTCTCCAAAGGTGCCCGCTTCCCATTCCACCGTTGCCCTAACATTGATTGACGTTCATTGTCAGTTGTCCACCTCAGTGTTGCTCACCACCGTATTCGAATACGCGCAAATCAAATAAGATTTAACGTTCCGTTCTCCAATCTCCGACATATATCTTAGTAGGAAACTATATACCACTACTAAACTTTAATTCGTCATTTACATGAACCCCCTGCGTATAGTGTTGCAATATGCTTTAGGCTTCTCAAAGTTATGGCGAGTGACTCGTCCAGCAGAGGTATATAGGGTAGCAGCTATGTATATAGAATTGAGAATAAAAGGGAAAAACGGATTGATCGTTTTTTTTAGACTAAACTACACCTGTACTTTTTGGTAAATATTATGCAGCATTTCTTTGGCAACGTGGGAAGCGCTCCCGCACGGGCGGCGCATAAAATCACTGAAGCGGATATTGCTTTTTAAGTCTTTTGCTTTTGTTTCGCATGCTTTATTATGCATGTCATCACAAAGTAGTCACGATAATTTAATGTTTCATAATATGAAGTTTCTATACGCATAGCTCCATACTAGGATTTTCCTGTGTCGTGGGTGTTATTTATACCAAGATAAATACGCAACCTTCCAGATCCAGAACAGAAATCTTAATTTATCATTAAGATGTGTCAGGTCACTATGATAACTGCTCCGCCACGCAGATAAACAGGAAGATAATGGGACATAATATTTTTTTATCTTGCTTGTGAATAAATTTTCAATATACATATTAAGTATTCATAATCAAATAAAAATAAATAAAATTGTCATCTTATTCGTTCAGGAACGACGTATTATGCGTAAATTACAAAGAGGCTAATTCAACTGTTACCTATCATTATCAATTTATAATTGGAACAAAAAGGTAATTTTTAAATTGTGAATGAAAAAATGAAAATCCTTTAGCATGTTATATATGGTTTCAAAAAAAAACATATATAGGCATATTGCAGGTTTATCGGCATTGTACACTCGATAACACTTGTATGCAAGCATCAGCGTGTTAACTCTATAACACATGTAACTATCGGAGTATTACACGATCGTTGGTTTGATAACTTTATACAAAGCGTACCCACACGGCCCGCTCAGACTCGGATTCCCTGGAACAGACACGATTTTTAGAATCTTTTCATTTTGTTCAGCGACTGACAGCCGGGAATAATTCTTATTCTGCTCGTTTTGTTGTGCGATTTCTCGCCGTCATTAAATAATAATAAACGTGGAAATATTCTATGAAATATTTAATGGAAAATAAGCAGACATATTTCTTTTCTCTCTTAAATTTTTATCACGAACTCTTGATTTATTTTCTTACTTCTTCTACAAATAATCATATGTTTTATTTTGCCATATCTCCCATATTTCAATTTGCGATGAAAAATAAATAATGAGCGAAAGTAAGAAAAGCAATGAATAATTTAAAACATTTTCTTCAATTCAAACAACTTTTTTACTTCTTATTAGAATTTTACTTTGAGTATGATTGGGTATGAGAATTGGAATACGAATCCATACCCAATAAATATATTTCATGATTCGCGTAAAAGAAAATAACTTGTAGTAAAATGTGTAGTTTGAATGCCAAATCAAACATTATAACGTTTCTATATATTTAGTACCCGGATGTTATATCGCAACTATTCTCATTATTCGAAGCCGCCAGTTAATTAATACGTCTGCCAGAATTATTCGCTTCGCGGCTCTATTTCAGAGCTCAGTGACCGTATATCGCACGAACTCAGTATGATTACTATCAACAATTTGATTTCATAATCATATACCATCTAACATAGTAGCTAGTGTGATAACTAGCTCAAAATCCTAAAGTCGATTATTTGTTGAGATATATGGCATTTACTAAACGATGAACTATTGTTTGTAAAGTTTTTACTTTACTTTGTTACACACAGAGTCAGAAACTTGGGTGTTTTTCTTTGGGTTTCTCCTACGACCGCGATACACCACCAACACTCTTTCATCACGCTGCTCGAATGTGGATTGATGATGGAACGTTTTAGTTGGTTATCAATTACTGTCGGATGTTTTAAAATCACTTATAACGTCCTGCTATGGGTTGATAACAATTAAGTCCAAGCATTAACGAGCAAAGCACGTATGAAGCTTATCGTGATCAAATCCGACGTTCCTTAATTTTATATTAGGTATACTCTACATAAACCTCAGAAGATTGTTTATACATATTGAGTGTTAGATTGAGTTCTAGTCTTTAACTATATGTATGTAGTGTCCGACCGAAGCTTCGGCTACGGCTTCGGCCACCTTCGGTCAAAAAAAAACTTACGGCAAAAACTTCGGCTTCGACCAAAATGAGCCGCAGAGATAAGCGCACACATACTAGTGGGTTTACTTTGCCAATTGTGTTTGATATTAAAAATTTTTCGATTTTTTTTTTCATTTATTACAATTTCAAAAATAATTGTAATTAGTTCTAGAAGTTATTTTTATACAATCAACATTAAAATTTATATACAAGTTTTTTTTTTATTTTGTTATATAGTTCACTTTTAGACAATTTGGAACTGAATTTCTTATAGTTTTTATACATTCGACTTCGGCTTTGGCCGAAGGTTGTGTCGATAACCGAACAATCGGTTGCGGCTTCGGTCAAAAATCTGCCTTCAGTCGGACACTAAGAGTATGTGATCAAACAAGGGCGTGCCTGTACGATACTTCAGGCGTTAAGGTTAAATGTTACACACACTGTAACACAGTTTACAATCTAGCGTCAAACGAATCGTTCACTTGATAAATTGTGTCCATCGTGTTTTCTATATAAGGGAAATAAGGCATATATCTATCTCTATATATTTTAGTTTTCTTGTGCTCCCGCTTAAGGAATTAAGAAAGTAATTTGCTTTTTAAATTCATGTATAAGACAATAAACAAATAAATAATGTTTCTAGTACTAAGGCAACCTTTTTCATTGAAATAGAAAATGATTTAACAACCAATTGTCTCCGTAGAAAGTAATAATATCAACTGCGTCAGAACAGATCTATTATGACGTCTTATCTGTAATCAACTTGCCTTATTTTCTTTAAATGCACATGTTCCAAAATCTATTAAATATCGATGCAATTTTGTATTTTTTGTAACACTAAAACGTACCTTAAATTGAATATAATTGAATTGCACGGAATTCCATAATCGTATTTCATGTCTAATTTGAGGCCAGGCATAACAAGTTTACGCATACTCGTAATACATGCCCTAGTTTGTTTTCTCTCAATAAATTGTCGAGTATTTCGTGACTTCGTTCACGTATTGACAACATAGTTAATATTAGAGTTTTAAAGCAATTTCAGAGTGAATGAACAAGTTACTGTTAAACCCCGTTTATATAAACATACGTATATTGTAACTTTCGTAATGGTATTCTTCTATACAATGTGTACCACCGTATCTATACCGTAACATTACCAGACATGGGCCGTATCTATCAATTTGTTACACAGAAAAATTTGATTTTGTCCCGGCACGTTCGAAGTTTTTAGATGTAAATGAATTCTTAAAACAAATCAAATCAGTTAGGCTGCCCATTGTGATGGACAGTCAAACTGATTTGAAATTAACAATTCCTCCGGTAATTAATGGAATTGTAAATTTTGATCCAAAGATTATTCTATAGATCAGGCTTACAGTGATCATGGTATAACAAAGTGCTAATCTACTGACGTTAATTATAACCTGGTTTGTGCTGGATTTTTATATATAATAAGTTGATGCTCCAGATTGAAGAATTTGTTGACGTCATGTTTTGATTTAGTTTTTTCTTTCAATTAATTTATTGTAACGCTATTAAAGTTCAATTCCAGGCTTACGTATTACTCTTATATTGAAACCGTTTTGATAAAAATTACAAAAAAGTTAATTTGAATATTATTCCTAAAAACGAAATTTGTGGCAGTAGCTAGTATGTAATATAATATAACAGATATTCCAAACTGCTAATCCGGATGATCAGTTATCGCCTGAATTTACTGGTTTCAGCCAGTTTACACGGGATATTCAATTAACGCTGCGGTCGGTGCGGTACTGATAACAGCTAGTTTTTTTAATGGACATTAAACAATTTAGACGTTTATAAATGTATCAAGTAGTTTCGAATATATTTCAAGCTTTATATACATGACGATTACTGACTAAATATGATCAATTATGTTATATGCTTAATATCTGTTGAGTATAGCATTTGTGAGATCATAACGAAAAAATATAATTTGTGACTATAACATTAACATTATCATCCTAAGGTTGTGCGCGATTAATAATTAAAGATCTCACTATTGCGTGGTTTGTGTTTGTCATTGTATCAATGTCGACCCATGTTTTCTAAGTTGAAAATTATTTCCATTTGACTCTGCTCGATCGGATCACTTAATTAAAGTGCCTTGTTGGGCTTTTTACTTTTTAAAATTTATTTGTCATTCAATTTAACTACGGAAGTCACATACCCACACCAGGGCCACTATCCCGAGGGCCACTAAACATTGCCTTGGCGCTGCAAGTGTTGAGCTAATGTGCTAAAATTTCACGAACACATTCATTTGTTTTTGAATTTCTATTCCTGGGAACTTTAGGACAAACAGTATTTAATTTCTATGTAAGGTTGCATGTAGATAACATGCAACCTTACATAGAAATTAAAAGATTTGTAAAAAAAATAAGTCAACTAAACTATGCTCAATGCTGATACGTACAATAAAGATATCACAATATTTACATTACATTAGATGTAATCCTGTTACAACATCCCTACAATTGTCCAATTAAAATCCTCTTTACAATGACGTCAGAAATTATTAGCAGATCCTATTCAGCACTGAAATTCGCACAGCACACGAGCATTCAATTTGTACATAAAGGAATATCGGAGGCTTCAATATGCAATCAGTTCTGTGCGGGTTCATTGTCACATGCGCACTTACAGGAACTGTATCTGTTATGGAATAATAGAACCTGTTATTATACCATACCATGTACCATATCATATCATCATTTAATATAGAAAATACTCATTTTGATGTTTTGAGTTACTATACCGGATTAACACCATTGGGTGTTAAAAACGAAGCCGAAATCCATTGGGATTTCGGGTTCGTTTTCGGCTATCTATCTCGACATCTGAATGACGAATGTAGATTAAATTCTGGGTCTGGGTGTTAATGTATTTATCCTCATATGTCTCATTGACACCCACTACACATGAAAACATTCTAGTGTGGTACTAGGGGTATAAAAAGCGTTATTAATGTAATGGTTTCTGATATCTCTTAACATACTCACTCAGAGTGGCTAACTACGGCCTTACTCCTTATTACCTAGAGAGAACATCCATGTCCATCAGAGGAACAGGAATCGGTATATAATAAATTAGGAATGATAATACTAAATCAAAATTAATAGTAATATTACCGCTTTGGACACTCATATCTAACAATTATTATGCTAACTAAGTGGTACCTCAAGGGTCCCACTTAGGCCCTATTCTTTTTTAGTTTTCATGAACGATATTACATCTGTAATTCTCAACTCTCGATATTCTCTTTTTGCGGATCTAAAAATATACAAGTCAGTCAAGTCAATAAATTATATCCATCTTATTTAAAGTGATCTCGATAGAATTAATGAATGGTTTAATACTAATGATATGATATTGAACACAAAAAAATCCTTTTACATAAAATTCACTTGAAAATTAAACAATATACCAACGTCTTATAAATTACACATATTAAAGGAAGTAAGTGAAACTCGCGACGTAGGTGTAATATTGGAGAAACAACTTAGGTCCAAATCACATCTAGATTCAATTGTTAAGCAAGCTGCAAAATTGTTAGGAGATTTTAAAAGAAATACAAAAGAATTTGTATTGCCAAAATCTTGGACAGTATTATACAATGCACTAGTTAGAAGCAAAATTGAATATGCATCAGTGATTTGGAATCCCCAAAACGTAAGTCACTCACAGCGAATCGAGACGATACAACGATCATTTGTTTACAAGGCATCTAGCTTTTAACTCAACTGGAATTTCCCATGAGGCCACTTATGACCTACGGCAGCACTTCGGAATGCTGCCTCTTTACAATCGCCGCTTATTACTAGACGCTTATTACTATTTCCTTCCTTAAAAATCTTTTATCTGGAAATATAGTATGTAAAGATCTGCTGAGCAATTGTCTTAATATGCTATATAGATATCCTCGCATATTGAACAGTATTCCTGCGTGCTGAAATGAATATAATTAAAGAATAAGATTATATACTTAAATTCATAGAAATGGGGTGACAGAAATTGATCATACTTTCAACCTTAAAAGCTGCTAGTGAAACAAATACCAAAAGTAGACAAGATATTACTAAGCGAGTAATTGAATTTAAAGGATGGTGTAGCGAATACCTAAATTACGGGTTTAACTTTAAGGATTATTTATCGCTGTCTTGCTCCACAATTCTAGGAATAGGATTAATACTATCGCGAACGCGTAATCTCTAGTTTACAGTAATTCAAGCGGTTTAAGTTTGCTTTGAGCCGAGGCGTTGAAGTGTTTAATGTTAATGATTTCGAATATTTTGACTGGAACATCTGTTCTGTAAATCCGTAGCCAGAGGGCTTATAATTGAACCTCTATTACTTTCGCTTGTTTATATATCTTATTCTCTGATTGTAGGCTCTATATATTTGTGTGTGTTATACTTGTGTGAGATTAATGGAACTAAAAATACATCTTATAGCACGAATTATATAAGAATTACGTATAACAATATTACGAATGAAAATGAAGTGTAGTTTTCTGTACAAAAAACTTAAGCAATATGGTCTAACATTACAGGGATAAGAGAACCTTTGTAATAGAACCTGATAGGGACATTATTCAGATTAAATGTTTGTAAGGCATCAGTAGTAGGAACTACAAAGCAACTTTACATTTTATATAATAATTTCTATCTGATATTTCCATAATTACAATTTTCAGGGTGATACAACATTATAAAATAAACGATGAATTCTTTACTTTATTTGCATAAATCACATCTCTCTGTCGTATAAATTTTAATAATAATGTAGAAGAATGCAGGGAAATAGCCATATTTGTTTAGATATTTGAAATACGAATGAAATATAAATAACAAATATGACAGTGATAAAACTAAATAACAATTGAACCATTAAATTCCTGCGAATTAATAAATGTTCGGATTTGCGCAGGTATTAAATATCGTGTAGCGAACCAGCTGTAATTACGCTGTGTGCAGTCAAAGCAGGCCTCCGCGGGTCGGTAAATATTTAATGTATGTTATTATACATTAAATCGTTTGTGCCAATAAGTAGAGGTTGCATTTTTAGCTTCACTTGAATTGCTGAGCTTAGTTAAAGTCTAAAAAATATATTAGATGAAATATGGTATTTTAGATCATTGCTTAAAAAAGGATGACGGATCACTTTTCATACTATTGTCTTAAAACCATAGCACGTGCACGCACGCACTACATAAGCCTTTAATCCATGTTAAGTTCATTGACGATTTGCTATATAATAATCATTGTCTTACCAGAGTTCAGTCACGGATGTATTTGTGCCTCAAAGAATCAAGGTTGAACGCCTAATACCTATCTCACTAATACAAATAAAAGTAAACATGTTGCAGCCACAGTCTAACTTTAGAGAGCTGTATCAGCATGTAACATCAGCATGTATATTTTTTTATAATATAAGTAACAAAGAAGCATGCACGAATTTGGTAAGTGGTC
>DWTU01001163.1:0-13982 GCA_018251515.1 Cecropterus confusis | reverse complement strand
GATCCGAACCTCAGACCCTCGATTGAGAGGCCGAGTTTCAAACATTAAGTTCTCACTGCTCTACCTATTATGTATTTTTTATAATGTGGAAGTAGCAAACAAGCATGAATGCATGCACATGGACATCTGTAATGTAGTGTAAGATCACTTTTACTTGAGGTTAGTTACAGATGCACCCCCTGAGGACTAAATTAAAACACCTTGGATACATACCTGCTGATCAGAACACAGCAGCAACAAACCGCTGTTATTAAGCAGAAATAGGTGTGGCAGTGGTGCTTTCGGAGTCTAACATTAAAGAATTCTATTACCTCTCATAAGTTAATTATCACATTTTATGCTACTATGATTTCAATTTCAGATAAAATATTGACATATGTTAAAAGAGAAGCAGGTTGTTAAAAAAATGTAATGATTTGGAGGGAACTGTCATAAAGTCAAAACTAATATCAAATGCGGCGATTTATAAAGATGTTTAACAAAGCTACATTGAAGGATTCTGGAAACTACTATTAATGTGAAATTACCCATAGATGGGCCCAAATCAAAAATCTACTTTACCTCGTAGCAGAGTACTGCTTAACCTTATTCAGTCTATGTTTTGTTTCTGACACCCTCAAAGAGAGTAGTTCTTGATCATCCCTCAGCTTTTCATCAACACTCCTTTGTAATGCAGCATCCGCTAAACTAGTGGGATTCTGTTCTCTCAATAAGTGGGATATTATTTCAAGGATATGCATGAAGTATTGCTTTTCATTTTCCGAGGACATGTAGAGGATTATATCTAGTATCCCAGATTGGTTTAGAGCCCATAATACCTAAAAATAAAAATAAAAAATTCAATAATTTGAAAGGAGATAGATTATATATTAATAACTAACCTGTAAGTTTTGTCAATATGAAAAAAAATGTATTTTTATTTACACTATATATGATGGATTAACTTCAAAACTTTATTCAAGATCAATAAGTTTTTTTTAGGCAGTAAGTTGCTATACTTCATTTATTGAGACCC
Source organism: Cecropterus confusis (assembly GCA_018251515.1). Lineage (NCBI taxonomy): Eukaryota > Metazoa > Arthropoda > Insecta > Lepidoptera > Hesperiidae > Cecropterus > Cecropterus confusis. The sequence continues at coordinate 12,967 of DWTU01001163.1, read as the reverse complement.
TACGGGTACCCCTTCACTTATTATACTGATTACTACTTATTATAATAATTTTCATCAAAAATAAACCTAACAAACTTAATCATAATAGAAAATAGCTGCAAAAGACTATTATGTTAATTGAATTGAGTATGTGAATTGAAAGATGATTAATTAACATACTATTCATAATTTTTTAGAAATTTTCTTAACATTCCTTACACTTATTTATATTTAAATAATTTACTCACCTGGTCATGTACACTAGCATCATTTTCTGGTCGGCGCTCTTTATCAAGATCAGCAGGAACATGTAATACATTCCGCATGAGTATTAGAATCCTTTCTATTATTAGACCAGTGTCTTCATCTCTTTCTGACCAATCCTAAAATAGGTAAATAGGTAACTATTTTCTTATTTATTTTATAAAGTCTCCAACAATAGAAAACATAGCAACTTCCATACATGGACATCAATAACAACAAACCCAGACAGAATAAGAAAGAACTGCAGATGCGTTGCTACCCCTCAGGACAAAGTTAAAAACTTTAACACTGTTGTTATTAGGTAGGAATATCAGTGGAAATGGTGTTTTCAGAGTCGATCTATGAAGAGATTTACCACCTGCAACTTTGTTTATGGAATTAAATTGATGTAGCTAACAATCATGGGAAATGTACATTTGTAATCAGCCCCGAATGCCTGATGACTAAGTATAAATGCCTCATGTAATGTTTCCGCTTTGCCACACCCTTCAGTAGTTATACAGCTCGCGAGTGAGTGATAGAAAAAATATATATCTTCACCAAAGAGCTAATCACTCTTCAGCTCATATGATTTTAGATTATGTGTTTATATTTGAGTGGTAAAGTTCAATACAAATGAAATGAATTAAGATACATGACATTGATGCCAACATTAATTTAAGGTATTCTTACTACATAATTACATAAAAAAGAACAGTTTTTTCGCCCAGTAAATTAGAAAAAAGAACATACACATTCAAACAGTCTTTGATTTGCACATTTTTCCCTAGTAGAGGAGACAATTTAAAGTATGGGTACTTAGTCATATTTGCCCCCAAAAGCAAAAAATGTCAAGATATAGACGTACCGCAATTATATCTTCAGGTATATTGATAATTATTTTATATAACCTATATTATTAAGGTATAACAGAGTGATATATATCTTGAGTTGAAATGATATATATATCTCATCTTTCTAGTGATATATTTTTGGGCATCTCTAGTGTTTTTACTTACAATTTCAAGTATCTTTGCTAACTTTTTCGCAAAGACTTGCCAGATTTCAACTTTAGTAAATGCATCTTCTTTGTAGGACTGTAAATGTGACAATATTTGTAAATAGTTATGTCTGGCTGTCCGTTCAACTGGCACTTCTTCTCTGTATAATAATAATGCTGGGTTTGTTAAGTTAACTGTGAGTCTGTAAAAAAAAAAAAATGCATATTTTTATTGGTCAAAACACATTCACTTACACAAGTCGCAAGGGCCCTGTACTAGGTTCTGGACCTGTGTTACAGGTACCCCGCTCATCCACCGAGACAAAACATAGTTGTAATCAACAAAGTATTACTAAATAAATATTATTTATATTATTGTTTACAGGAAAAACAATTATGGCAAACAGTTGAACGAAAAGTATGCTGACAACACGTACGCAGAAAGGGTTGTCAAAGCAATTTTGGTTAAGATGTATTTACGAAAAAGCAATATTTATCTCTTCCTAAACTTCATCAATATTATTTTTATTTTTCATTTTACGTAATCTACAATTTAAAGTTATCCTTACCGAAGTGTCACATCAAACAGTTCTAAGTTCTCCCAATGATCGACCAGCATTGGCAGAAGGTCCGTTTGTAATACTTTAGTTTGACCGAAGTGTCTTCGAATTTCATGGTCCTCTCCATCACGTCGTAGATACCTAATTAAGTCCTTGACGGTGTTAAGTGTGAAGTCGTCTATCATATACTTTCCTGTCTTCTTATTTAAAGTTCCTAATGCATTGCAAGTAGCAGAAAGTTCAGCTGATAACAGTGAAGTCATTTTTGTAAAATAACCTTCAATCACACAGCTAATAACTCAAACACGCGTAATACACACAATACTTCACGTATTTAATCTCTGTTAACGCGTTCTTTACACAAAATAAAATATTAACTATCTTTGTTTTGCACGTTGAAACTTCAAAATAAAGTTTTCTTTTACCATGACACGTAAAAGCGCGCGAAACTGTGTTTTGACGTTTTATTTTTTTTAACACGTAAGGAAAGACAATTAAATTGTATTCAGTTATATTAGTTAATAGTATTGGAGTTTGTTGCTGCTTTAGACCAAAAGTAAAAAAAAGTTGTTTTGTCTGAGACAAAATATTGTTACGTTTTGCTTATTTTCGTAGTGTACATAAACAAATTACGTACTATTTCTTAATAATGGCCGAAATAATGTGGAATTGCCGATTCAGTTCATTACATAGCAAAATCTGTTTTTAGTCGTTACGATATTTTATTTAGGTTGCCAACATACTAGACACTTAGGATAAATAGATAAATCCAGTCTACCTTTAGGTACATAGGTACACTTTATGCAACATTTATAAAATTATTTTCGCACATAAGCAAGGAGCTTAAGTGGTGTTGTTTTGCAATGTAATAATTATATTCAGAAGCTTTGTCCAACCATTTTTTGGCATACCAAAAAGGAAAAATGTCCTTCTTGGTTTTTAAACGAAATTGTGGTAGAAAATCGTATTTTTAGGTATATACCTACGAGTATTATAATTGACGCATTCGAAGTAGTTGACAAAAGCTAGCAGACTAATAAATATTTAAAATGCTAGCGTAAAAAGTAGGTATACCATGCAAAGAGAAAAGGGCTTGGTAGACTTCCAAATCGATCGCGCTTAAATCGCGCAGAGTGTCGCCTACTTGAGACATACATAGGATATTATGCGTTGATGTAGGTCTATTTCATGGCTTTAAATACGTGGTGGTAGATTACTTAATAAACGTTGGCATGTCTTGGCGGTATATTGGAAGTAACTTGGTATAAATATGTATATGTTGGTTTGTTTATATTTCCACATATCAAAAAGTTCACTTAGCCACCGTCAATTTGTTTACATTACTTTCTGACTGTGTGTCTTGAGGACCCACGTGGCGGAACGCTCACCATACCGGTCTGACATGCACTGGGTCCCGGGTTCGATCCCCGGCCAGACACATCTGAATGATGAATTTACATTTCTGTTCTGGGTCTAGTTGTTTGTGGGTTCGTTTTTGTGTGTCCATGGCACCAACGACACAAGAGAAATCCTACTGTGGGCTATAAATGTAGAAAGCGTTTATGTTTAAGCGCTTATGTTAAGCGTGGTCCTTATCTCAAAGATTTAGACCACTGTCTACCATGTTTTCTAAGGCAACATACCCAAACCACGTGACCTATTTTTGACAACTTTTGACTCCCCTTCCTCCCCTTGGTGATAATCTGTAGTACATAAGTAGACCCCCTCCCTCTCTAGATGTCAAGCAGTATTTTATAAGAACAGTTTACAATCATTTTCGAACGTGACGAAAACCTAAACCTCCTCCCTGTGGCCAAACATAGTATTTTGAAGACCCTCCTTCCACCGGAAAATTGTCACGTTGTTTGGGATCGCTCCCTACGTCAGACTTAGTAGATTTGACACTCCTTTGAGATCATTATTTTTAAGTAAAATTTCTGACTTACATACATGTATTTTGTAACTCTGAAAAATGACATGATAATTGATGCCTGTCTGGGATTCGTACGTCGGGCCCTCTAATTGACAGGCCGAATTTCAACCACTAGGGTATGACTGCTTCACCTGGTATTCTAGAAACTAGATAAAATTTCTTAAAAAGATTGTTAAAGCGCATTTGATGTTGATTCTGATGCCCACTATTACTTATTATAATGCAGATCGCATACCTTGTTTACTAGGTACTTCTATTACTTAAATAAACTACAACTATAAAACGGGTTAGGCGTAAGTAACTTATTGATAAAACTATTTTGCACCATGTCTAACCCAAACTAAGATACCTAAGTAACACGGTAACTTAATGTATTGATGTTGTCTGGAGAGTAATAGTATTAAGCTTCCAAGCTCGTACAAACATCAGTGTTCCAACGTTGGTATTAAGGTAACGTAATCCTGGTCTGATGTTGTGCCAGAACGCATCCTGAAGGGAGACTGGCTACAGGCCAACGAAAATAAGCACAATCGGTACTCTATCTCTGTTATAGCATCGATTTTGCTTTTTCTACCTACAGTCTACCATTGTCTCAATTTCATGTCAAACATTTTTCTAACGTTCTTCGTTGTGAAATAAATTGAGACAGATATTTCAGTATTATGTTACGTATAAGATTGTACATTCATTGGCTTAAAAACAATTCTGGTCTTATAAAATATCTGGTGTCGTTCATTACAGTGATAGGTATCTAGTTGGTATTCAAGTCACGTCTAGGTGCAGACCAATTTGAAGTTTGTTGGGGTATTTGCGGCTATGGGAATCTGTTGAAAAGAACGTTTTTTTTTGTTTCTTTCAACCAACCTTGAATAACGGGTTATAACATTATTTGCTCGGTAGATATAAATCATACAAGTCCAGTGATATATTATTGTATTTCATGTCTCATTTGTTTTTAAAGGTCAAAGGGAATAACACGTCCGATTTTTCAAAGTCATGTTTAGGTAATAAATTATAATAGTACTAGCTGTGCGCTGTAGTTTTACCTGCTAGTACATTATATAGCCTATACCCTTCTCAATAAATGGAATATTCAATACAAATATATTTTTCTATTCGAACCAGTTCCAGAGATTAGCGCACCAAACAAACAAACTCTTCGGCTTTATAATATTAAAATAAAAATGTAAGTAAATAAGTAATTTAAGCGTATAAGTATAGATTTATAACTTGATCGATGGAGAAAAACATTTTTAAAGTTACTTAAATTCTATGAACCAGCACTAGGTCAGCCTAGTGGAGTGTGTACCTATTAAAAATATAAGGAATCTGCAGATTTTTTTTTAGATTTGCCTATTACAGAAAATTTGCTGCCTTGAATATGATGGATAGACTTAATTATGCATTTGGATTTAGGGGAAACTTGGGACACTGAGCCCCCGAAACTCTGGTACAATAAAGAATAGCGACTAAGAATACTTGGTAAGAATTTTTGTCACGAAGGTTTTTGATTTGAAATGAATAACACATAATGCAAAGTTGCTGATTAATATCTTATTTGAAATTAAAAAAAAAAAACAGTTTTTGAATTATTTAATAAAATTAATTCAACGTTGCCTATTTTTTCTGAAAACCATAAAACAAAAATATTCTTTTTTTATTGGAAATAGGTTATACAACACTTGTTCGTCGTTAGATTCCTGTTTATTTTATTTTTAATATCGGTATTTCCACGATTCTGTTTAAATAATTCGACCCTTTTGCCGTATTACGCCCTTTGATCCTTTTTGTATTTACTTTAGTTTCAGTCGAGTTTCAGCGTAAGGGAGATACCTAAGGAGGTAAAAACTCAATATTATGAGTGTGTGTTCCGCTTCCACAGCTCAACAAATATAACAACCATCTTTATGAAATTTGTTATATTCAGTTTAACTTATTTTTGTTAGTTTAATTTATTTTGATGCTGTCTTCTACTTACGAAAATTTCCGCCTCTTTAAAAGTAATGGATAGAGTGGATATAGTTAGGTTTTCCTAACGTTCGTCACTTAGCTAATTGACGAAGTCTATTTTTTGAGTAAAACTTCTCTACAATCATTGTGATTTGAAATTGGATGAAACGGAAATGTACGGAACAGTTAACACGCTACAACTAGATGGCACTGTACACGAATTACCTATATATTAGAAAATAATGTAGATTTTGGATTTATTTTACGTATGCCATATTATATTAAAAGACCAAATATTTGAAATATGTTTAAAAAGATTGCAATTAATGAAGATATCAGGTATCAAATATTCACAATTTATAAATAAATACGTATATAATAGGTAACGTCGTATTAACTCCACCACAGAAATCACTGAGAGTACATTATATCTCTACCTTTTACTATAACCATCCAATACATCTTATTTGCTAGAATGGATTATACTAAATATGTATTTTTTACGTGTGTAGTGTCTGAGCAAATATGGTTTCGATTCAAGCTCGCGAGGCTCGTGGTTACATATGTATAGATATGTATATATACCTACGGACCGAGATATTCTACCGATGTTATGCAATTATAACTGATAAGTTATAACCTAAGCTTTAACATAGTTTCCAATTTATTTATATTTTTTAATGAAGTGCTTTCGCATAAAATAAGGTTCAATTTAAATCTACTTAACAGAGCCTTCCCAAAATTTGCATTGAACGTCGTTACATAAATTTCAATGGTTAGAGGCGTATCAATTTCATTTTATGCGTTTATTTACCTTTAATTGTAACTAAAATAAATATTTTTGAAATTATTTTCATTACCTGTTTAAGTAAGTAAAATGATTTTGATTTCTTGCTTTCTGGAAAACGGTGTTTTTTCACAGTCCCATAAGCTCACAAAGGTTTCGGAGAATTTAATTCTGGTCTCAAGGTTTGAGATGTCATGTGTCCGTTTTTCACGTTCCTCTCGTTAGGAATATCACTGACAGAGGACCCTTCTTTTCGGAACGTGGTTGGCGTTAACGCCAGCGTTGGCCGACATTGTTTAGGCGCAAATGTAATGCTTTCTCATGACCCGGATCCGAGCATCCAGAGAAACGTCTCGGAATTTTAGTCGGTAAGAGTCCGACATAGTCCCTTTCGCTGCCCTCGGTGTTAGGATATCCTTGAGAAATTCTCCGCGTAAAAGAAAATGCATACGTGCTTGATTTCTTTAAATATTAATACAACAGTCCATAACAAATGCTAGAGATATTAATTGATATAATATTGACATATTGAATTATTTCCCAGAACATAAGAAAGTCAGGTGGTTCACTTATTTGAACATACTTGTACACGTTCTGAAGTGATATGGTTTCTCTGTAGAACGCTTCTGGCGCCTGACGGTTTTCCTGAGCAACCAGTGCTTTATCTGACAAGCTGTAAAAGAGAGATTTAAAAAGGGATCTTCTTGTTCGTTTAAAGGCAATGATACATAGAGTATCGTATGAGATAAAATCTGTCATTCAACTTTAGAACCATTTCAATTTTCTGTGGATGAATTTTAAACATGTGCAATATTAAACAGTAATATTTTTTATAATATAATATTCATTCACAAAATATATACTGCTGTGTTTATGCCCGCATTCTGGTTACTATTGTACTATTAATTACCACTCTAACACGAAGGGGTGCCAACCGTACTTTTTAATAAAGTACAGTAGTAGGTAGTAGTTTGCATGATCTGGGATTTAAAAAAGTTGGTCGTAAAAATTTTTGCGTGAAACAAACATTCTGTTTTATTACAAGGTTTCCATAGCCACCTTGCTTAGGTAGTGGTAAAATAATTAGATTTGGCGATTTTTTTTTTATTTTTGATCGTCAAATTACAGGGACAGAAGTATCAAAGATTATCTAGATTTCTCCCCGACTCGCTCCATCCTAAAAGTTACCTTGCGCCAAAAAATAAAGAAAAAAATTAAAACTACGTACTTTCTGTAGGAAAAAGCTGGTTATGGTAGGTAAAAAGTCACTTTATAAAACAACAATTACCGCAGAATCCTTCACATTTTATAATGAACAGTAAATACTTAATTATTATTAACATTAAATAATACCTTATTAAATTTAAAATTTTAATACACAATACTCGCATAAATTAATAAAATCATTCAACGTTCCAGTTAAACCAAAATCTGACCGCAATTATTGCATGAACAATAAACGTTAGTATGGGCAATAAATTTGAAATAACATACTTTCTCTTTTCACGCGTCCTTGAAGCAATAGCTATCAATATTACGACCGTATGAGGATAACATAATAATAAGAGATTCAGACGACAACTTGACGAAAAGGAAAATCCATTTGCTCACCATTTCTCTATCGTATTATCGTACTTTTTCCATCGTATAACTTTTGCGAGAAATAAAAAGGGTTTTTTCGTCTACCGTTAAGGAACGAAAAGATTCCATGCTCTTCGGGGACCTCCGCGTACAATGAGCGTAACTTAATGAAAGTTGAACTCACGGCGGACAATTTCCATAAAAGTCATTTGCTACGTTATGTAACGCAAATTGTTTTAGAATAGGCGTTACAATATAAAATATCGCCTTATTGAATATTTTACGGCTTTATTTTTCGTTTGAGGCAACATGTTACTGTAGGGTAAAATTATTTATACTAAAGTTTTAAAGGTCGTAGAATCCTTTGTGATTCGACTCAGGAGATTTACATCACCGCATCTATCTTTGCTTAACAGGGTCAAGCGCTGATGTCTTCTGGTTTGAATGGTGTGATAAGGGAGTTTTGCGAGGCGTTCCATCTTAGTAGCTCACGAGTAGCAACGCATCTGTGGTCAACTTCAGGTAAGATTACTCTTATGGGGTTCATTACACATGTCAATGGGCAACAGGGGGACACTTAGGTACTGTAAGCATTTAGGTTTGCATGCTCATTTGCTAATGCTGTATTTTTTTTTTATTATCGATATACTTATCAGTATTCATAAGGTTTTCTTGGAAACTAGAGGTAATATATTATAGTGTGCCTGATACATACTAGGCGTTAAGGGCATCTTATTATGGATACAAAGAAGGCGTATTCAACGTGGGCTGCGTTGTGTGCACATGGTGAAAGGGTTGTATAGTAGCTTATCATGATACAAAACATCGAGTAATAAGGAGTTTTAATTACTGCAAGTCTTTAGAAGAATCCTTTGAAACATATTTTCATGTTAAAAAACTTGGTATGTGCAGATAGGTGAGTATTTTACCCGTTCATGTCATATTCTGTAATTGTAAATTCCCATTCATGTCATATCCTGAGAAATGATGAGGAGCCATTAAATTAATAGTAGCGATGCTCTGGTGTTTGTGTGTGAATGGCGAAGTCTAATACTATAAGGATTAAAGAGAAAATGCGTTACGTTGCCAATTATGATAAAAAATGCAGTAGATTTAAAAGAATCGAACAATACATACAATACAATTTTTTCATACATCCATTTTTTATACAGGCTTAGTATGACTAAGGCTTAATAAACCAATTGTTAGTCAGTCTCTTTAAACTATCTTTAACATAAAGTAATTCAAGCGACTGTGACAGATGATATCGGAAAAGATCAGATTGAAATAATGGAATCAGAACACTTATTCAACAAATGATTACAGAAACAAACTGTTTACATACATTTTTCAGTATGCACAACACTGTATATTGTATTATTAACGTGAGATTTATAGCCCCTTTTATGTTAAAAGGATTATAAAAGGACCGGTCATCCGTCTTCCGCATACCGACTCGGTGGAATGCAATCAAGAAGAAATGGAATCTTTCCTGAACGGCACCCACGAGGAACTTATAATACCTTGCTCTTTAAAAGATGAATGTCTGCACAATATATTAACATTTTTGCTATGAAAATTTATTTCTTTTTATTTTTCCTACATAATAAGCTAATGATTACACAAGGCAAATCTAATACTTAACGGCCTTTTCAGCCAGTCAAACCTAGGCGAATGCGATAACATGCAGTCGACTTAAATTAAATAAAAAAGCTATATAAAATATATTATACCCGAATACATCTTATACACTACATAGTGCATAAAATAAAACTCAGTATGTAAAACTCAGATTATGAAATGTTGAAACACTCATGTGTTGGAAGAGGTACGTAAGAAATGCTTCCGAATCAGTGTCTTGAAGGTGTCTCTGAAACACGTTTATGCTACGTAATCACTGAACATATAGAAATCATCATTGTAAAACAATAGGATTTTGACCCCCACCATGAGGTTGCTCACAGTCATGTTGCTATAGGGTGTATAGGTAGGTACTTTTTAAGATGTCGTCCCTATAGTTCTGGGGTTAGAAGATGGCTCTCCACACCTAGAATTTAACGTTTTATTCTAACGAATTTTTGGTACACAGCAACGCTAAATTGTCCTAAAGCTACACAATGACATTTTAGACTGGGGAGGTACCACTGTAACACGTACTTCTTAAGTAAAGCAGTTTATGCGTTTATGCGTTTGGAAGATGTGGATACTAACTGGCTTAAATTCGTGGCAACCGTTAATGTCCTTAAGAGCGGCAACGCATCTGTAATTGATTTCAGATAGAATCCGTGTTCTATGTGGAGTTGGTTAAAGATCATCAGTTGAACTGCATTTATTAACTTCTTCGATGTTATACAAAATGGTTTTTAACGAATATACCTTCGACACCTATTTTAAGGACTCCTTTCTTTCAAACCTTTTCCTTAATTTTATATGTAATGTTAATTACAAATACTATAATATTAAGTTCAAGTTTGATTAAGAAAGTGAAAACCATATCGAGTATAGGATATAAAAGATATGGTCAATACAGACGAATGTCCTATTTTCACCAAAAATAAATATGTTTTTACCGTAGAAAAAAAGACTATATTTCATATACCTTTGACGAATTCATAAACATCTGTAATGTAGGCATAAAACTAAATGGTATTTTTAGAGATTTATGTTCAGTCTAACTATATATTTAATATATATATATATATATATATATGTGTGTGTGTTTTGCGAGAATTCACAATGAGATGATTCAGAATGACTATTCTCTTATTGGGACGGAGAAAAATCCAACAAATCAATAATCTTGAAAATCGGTCCAGTATTTTTTTAGTTTATAAGGTGTAAGTAAACCCAGTTTGTCGTATTTCTATCAACAGACATATAGAAAAACAGAAAAAATGATAGGTCACAGACAACCGAGTCACAGGAATGTAATCACCCATTTGTCAGGGAACAAGCGAAGACATCTTTCAACGAAACGGAAGCAGAGCTTACTACTCGTTGCTTCTTTATATACGGCTGATCAGTTTTTACGTTTGACAAATGAATCCGCAAAGAGTCTTCCTTTATGTTGTCTTTTTAAACACAACATAAAGAAGTGTGTTGTTGTACCAAATATATGTTATTGTATATATCCCGTAAAATCAAGTAATATTATTGCCTAAAATAAGACTCATAAAGAAGAGGGAAGGTTTTTAATTTACTTAATGTTGTGTAAAAGTATGCATATGAGGACCATTTATTTTTAATCTTTCTTAATATATATAAATTACGTGTCACGTTGTTTGTCGTGTTGTTTGTGTTTGTTACGTGTTACGTTGTGTTGGGGAAGGGCAAGGGGAGAGAACCAACCTTATGATGCAATCATTGATAGTCCACTTACATCCACGTACGTTCATAAGTCCACTTACAAGACAACTACAAATAGGAATTTTCGCAATAACTACTTATAGTTGGAGAACGGTAAATTACCTCTTCTATCATGAACATTACTAGTACTGAAATTGAACTTGACTATATGCAGGTTGCGCCTGATAGGCGCAGTATATCCCGGTTTTAAAAATGTATTCGAAAGAAGGCTTTGCTCGAGAACAATAATGTTAAACAGAAACGATACAATGAATGAAGTAATTAAAATGATTTTCAGAAAATTCCCGGTCAAATCAAACAGTACTAATCAATTGATACGGTATGTAATATTAAGGATACAGGGCACTATCATAACAATTTTAAAATTTTCTGAACCTTTCATGCCTACCATGTTTTATTAAAGATGGCATTTCTATTATGCTCTTAAGTAACTTGAGCACCTTAACATGTGTAATGGCACCAGGCTTCTTATAAAACAATTGCGGGAGAACATAATCGAGACAACCATTCATATAGACAAGGTTTCCTTTACCTACGTGAACATTTATTTGTAAAAAGAGTGTTTTCCCATGATCGCTTATATTTCGGTGTATCTCGGATTGGATCTGCAGAAAACAATACGTTTTGCTGCCAGATAATAACTCCGCATCAAATATAGTATACAAAGTATACAAAGTATTGAACATTTAAAATAAACTATCAATCATAAATAATTTTATTCATTTACGTCAAACGTGGTAACATGTATGCTCTGTCTATGTATGTTTTGCCAAACTGATTCGTACATATGTAGGTACACAAATTTTTCAATTATTTAAAATTATAATATACCTATATATAGGTTATAATAAACAACATCTTTCCTTTCAAAAGAGACAAAAATCTTATTCAATCAAATAAAGACTGCTTCTTAAATACCAAATGCGACATTGCAGCAAGGACATTAATCTTCTTTTAAAGTAAATAAAAACAAAGGGAAGATAACGCGGCGTCAGTCTCCTGGGAGCATAATTACAAGGGAGACATTTCAGACGGTCTGAAGCAAGCAATGTATCTTTTAACATTCTTAGGTGGAATTTTACAAGAAGTTATAGATTTTTTAAATAAGACCGACTTCCATGCCACAAAAAAGTAAAAAATAATTCAAATATATGTTGGTTTAATACACAAAACATAGTTCCGAATTCGGCGCTTATCATATTTCGCTACACTGGATCACGATGACGAATCTATAAGCTACGAGTATATAAGCGCCGACTTTAGAACTATGTACTGTGTATGTACTAAGCCATATGTTTAAATTATTTTTTACTTTTTTGTAGCATGGAAGTCGCTTTTATTTTTTGTTAAAAATATTTCCACGCTTTTTAGTGACGTATACTTTATAGTTATATATGGATTAATATAATATTATAACTAATTGCAAAAAAAAACTAACTAGCTTGTATATAAAAATGTTCAGAAGAACATATAGTTAAACACACTTTAACACTTTCTACACTCATAGCCCCACAGTAGGATTTTCTCCTGTGTCGTGGGTACCATGGACACACAAAGACGAATACACA